>JADNSB010000022.1:185358-212516 GCA_019695575.1 Angomonas ambiguus | reverse complement strand
GAACCTCTTCCCCCCGGCGATGTTGCCCGCGGAGAAAAGATCTTCAAGGGACGTGCGGCCCAGTGCCACACGGCCACCAAGGGCGGTGCCAACGGTGTCGGACCCAACCTGTGGGGAATCCACGACCGCAAGTCCGGTACTGTGGAGGGATACGTGTACAGCAAGGCCAACCAGGACTCCGGCGTCGTCTGGACCACCGAGGTGCTCGACGTCTATCTGGAGAACCCCAAGAAGTTCATGCCCGGCACCAAGATGTCCTTTGCCGGTCTGAAGAAGCCCCAGGAGCGCGCTGACCTCATCGCCTACCTGGAAACCCTCAAATAAAAAACACAAAACTTATTTCACTTATTCAAAACACATTTCCACCTTATTTTCTTTTTACTTTTTTACTATTGTTATTATTCCTTTTCATACATGACAGAAAGGCGTTTCTTTCCACATATTATCCCTTCGCGGGACTTAATGAGTCACACATAAAAACACACTACGAATCGTACAGCAGAATGCGGATACCTTCGGCGAGCAGACCGACCCCCTCTTTGCCGTTGAAACCCTCTTCACTTCTCTCATCTCTTCCTCTCTCTCCTCTGACAAAGGTTTTTAACTCTCTACACACTTTCACCGTTTTAAACTCTCATCATGCCCCCTAAGGCTCGTGAACCTCTTCCCCCCGGCGATGTTGCCCGCGGAGAAAAGATCTTCAAGGGACGTGCGGCCCAGTGCCACACGGCCACCAAGGGCGGTGCCAACGGTGTCGGACCCAACCTGTGGGGAATCCACGACCGCAAGTCCGGTACTGTGGAGGGATACGTGTACAGCAAGGCCAACCAGGACTCCGGCGTCGTCTGGACCACCGAGGTGCTCGACGTCTATCTGGAAAACCCCAAGAAGTTCATGCCCGGCACCAAGATGTCCTTTGCCGGTCTGAAGAAGCCCCAGGAGCGCGCTGACCTCATCGCCTACCTAGAAACCCTCAAATAAAACTAGCAATAGTAGAAAACATTGAAAAAAAAACTTATTTAACTTATTGAAAACATCTCCCCTTCTTAATTTTTATTTAAAAACAAAACAAAAAACATTTTTTTCTTTTAACATTGTGTAGATTCCGATATTCATCTTAGGAACTCTCAATAGTAATAATGGGTGTTAAAGCAGTCAAAGATATTGCAACTTTAGTACAGACATCCAAAAACAAGTCTCTTTACTTCTTCATTAATCTTTTAAGACAGCTCTCTTCTCTTCTTGTGTTTCTCCTCGGTCGTTGAAACTCTCTTCACTTCTCTCATCTCCCCTCCTCTCTGACAAAGGTTTTTAACTTTTTACGCTTCTTTTACCGTTTTAAACTCTCATCATGCCCCCTAAGGCTCGCGAACCTCTTCCCCCCGGCGATGTTGCCCGCGGAGAAAAGATCTTCAAGGGACGTGCGGCCCAGTGCCACACGGCCACCAAGGGCGGTGCCAACGGTGTCGGACCCAACCTGTGGGGAATCCACGACCGCAAGTCCGGTACTGTGGAGGGATACGTGTACAGCAAGGCCAACCAGGACTCCGGCGTCGTCTGGACCACCGAGGTGCTCGACGTCTATCTGGAGAACCCCAAGAAGTTCATGCCCGGCACCAAGATGTCCTTTGCCGGTCTGAAGAAGCCCCAGGAGCGCGCTGACCTCATCGCCTACCTGGAAACCCTCAAATAAAACTAGCAATAGTAAAAGATTTTTTTCTGTCTTGTGTGGTTGTCACTTTTGCAACCGCCACAGGAACAAAAAGAAAAATTCTTTTTTTCGTTTCGTTATTTTTATGTTCGTTATTTTGTACGTATTTTGCCTTTTACGTGTCTAAAAAAAAAAAAATAATAAAAATTAAAAACTTACAAACTTATTCAGGATTTAAAAAATACGAATACTACGAAACATAAACGATGATGAAAGGAAGAAAAGGGAAATATTTGTCGTCATGAATCTTAGTTCATTTTAGACGGTTTATTTCTTTTTTTTTCCTTCTTTTTGTTTGTCGTTTAAGGGAGTTCTCTACGTATTTTGTTCATTTCCTACTACAAAAAAATCTCCTTTCTCACTTCTTAGTAAACTTACGTCAGAAAAAAAAAATGGAGCGGTTTAGCTGTTTTGTTTATTGTTGTTCAATAGTAAATGAATTTGTCCTTTGTATTTAGTATCTGTTTCTCGCCTTCAATTTCTTTCTCTCTCTCTCTATCTCTTGGTCTACTATTTTTGTGGTTGCTGTTGTGGTTGTTTTTGTGTGTTTGCCCCTATAGATCCGTGAAGAAAAGAAACGTAAACTAAAAGGGAAAAATAAAAAATACCACCCATTCTTTTCCTTCACACACTGTGAATTACGGAAACTATGTCACGTGCTACCGACTACTACCTCCACCGCAGTTATGACACCCAACTCTCTGCTATCCCAGGAGACATTCTAGACTGGACCTCTACACTCCACCGGATGAACTCTATTTTCGAACGATACGGGATACAACACAATAGTAGTAGTAATAATAATAGTAATAATAAACAAAAGCCCAAGTCGAAGAAAAGAGACAATATAAGTTACTCCGAGTTGACGTCTTTGCTCACCACGGACGGTCCTACCGAGCACTGGGGCGTGAGGCTGAACGATGAACGCGAGTACAACCGCCTGGTCCATTTGGTGGAGGAAGGAGCGAAGGGCCACAGTGAGAGTCAACGAGCGGCGGCGGTGCGAGAGGTTCAAGAGCACCTCCCTCCGCCTCATCACTGGACCCGACAGATTATACTGACCTCGCTGGGCTGCTTCCCGTTTGTTCTCAATGACCCTGACAGCACCCTCCCTGCGGCAGCGGAGGTGAAGAGTGAAAAGAGTAAGCAGGAGAATAAGAACAAGAATAGTAAAAAAGAGGCGCCCACTCCACCTAGCACCACAGGTAATGGGTCGTCTTCTTTAATCGACTCACCGCCCTCGAAGGAGGTGGTGGTAAAGATGTGTGTGGTGTCCCTCTTTACCGGTTTTGGTTACTCTTTTACAAAACGGAGAGAGTACTACGACCAAAACTTTCTCCAGCGGCTACAAGATCAAATACAGCACCTACAGCAGCAACCCTCGTTGAGGAAGAGTACTCTTCCGATGAGTAGTGGTGGTGGTGGTGGTGGTGGTACCAGTGGATTACCCTTTACACTGGAAATTGGAGACCGAAGGCTCCGACATGTACTGCGGGTCTTGAATACCCTTCAAGTAGATTTTACCCACTTTAACGTAAAGCAACAGCAAAACACACTGCGACTGTTGGCGTGTCTTCGTATACTACCACCGGTACAGTACACCAAGTTTCCTCTGGGGGAAGTGCTCGTGGAGACGCCACGGTGCGAGCTTTCTTTTCAATCCGAGGAGTTGGTCTTTCGACTGGCCACATTCGTCACCTTTTTCCGTCCTACCGCGTGTAAAAACAGCGAGGAGGAAACGAAAAATAATTCGGCAGAGAAGGGGAAAAGGACAAGCACAGTCGAGAAGGAGAGGAAGAAAGCACCTAGCGCGTCACCCGCCGTGGATCACGAAAGCAGAGGTACACACCCAACTAGCAAGAGAACAAAAAAAGAAGAGGAGGAGGGGAATACCCCCACCACCCCCTCCAATAGCCCTCTCCCACCTCTCCGTCTGAAATTACAGCTGGATACTTTAAGATTAGGCAGCGGCCTCGCGATTAAGAATGATCTAGCCAGTGGAGTAAACCTTTATTGGGGGTTCTCTACTGGAGTTCGTCTGTGGAGTCGATCTCATGCCAATCACAAGACCACTACTACCCCCTCTAGAGTGACACTATCTTCGCATATAGACATTCTTCAGCGGGCCTGCGTGAATCTTTCCTATCAATCACACCCCACACCGCAGTCATCTACAACAACAAAAACAGTACCACACAAACGAAAGTTCACCATGGCGGTTCGTCTTCGTGCTAATTTAATCACACTGCATGACACCGCCGTCGATGTGGGGCTGAAGATGCAGCCGTTTGCATCCCTTCCTAATACCTTTCTTCGATTTTCTTCCGTCGCCACCGCCTCGCGCGGTCCTACGAACAACACCTCTCCTACTACTACTTCAGAGAGTAGTACTAATTATAACAATAATAATAACAATAGAAAAGGAATATGGGGGTCGTCATCCCGACAAGTAATAGTCGGTGTGGAAATAACAGACTTGTTGAAGGAGTTAAAGATAAAAGACTACTTTAGAAGACGAGATGCGGAACAGTGGCTGAAAGCGGGGAGCAACTCCAACTTCTACTCCAACACCCATAACGACGACTACTACGATACCAAAGATAAGGCACGAAAGAAAGAGAGTAGTGGTGGTCGAGGTACTGATACACTGACCGGTAGCTCTAATCATCCTCATAATAATAATAATAATAATAATAACTCACCACAGGAAGGTTGGCTCTCCCTCAACACAGTGAAACACGCATGGAACTCGGTACACGCTTTTGTCTCTGGTAATAATAACAACAATAATAATAATAATACGAATAATAAAAACGGTGCGGCTGCTAATAGTAATAATAACTTTAATACAAGTAGTAGTAATAACTATGTATTTCGTCTCTATCAGAATTGCAAGCAGTTTATAGTAAAGAACACCAGTGGAAATCACTTCTTCAAGGACGTTAAAGTGTATTATAACAACATGAGTGTTTCAAACATTTTACAAGAAACGAATGTGCACATTTCTGCAGGAATTATCTTTAATCCGAGAGAAGGTGGACGAAGTGGGAGTTCATTCCGAAACACAGTACTACCGACGCGAAGCTTTATACTGATTTCAACCGATTAAAGTCCTACCTAACGGCTAGAAAGAAGGAAAAGAGCGGTGAAAGGGGAAAAAAAAAAATTTGTGGTTGTTACTATCACTGTCATCATGGTTCATTACTATTAGCACTTCTGTTCATTAATGCAATGAAAGAAAAGAGAAGAAGAAAACGAAAAGGGTAACTTTTTCTATGTTAATTCATCATCAAAAAAAAAAAAACTGTATATTTCGAACACCTTAATAAAACTTAAAAAAAATTACTCCATTCACTCATTGTAACAGTACTATATATAATGTTGAAGCGATTGTTGTTGTTGTGTTTTCTGTTTGTCCCTCAAATAATACCACAGTCTAGTCTATTATTATCATTACCATTATTATTTGGCAGTGATCATAGCACTTCTTTTCCTCTTTATTTATTTATTTATTTATTATAGTATATTGGGGGTAGAAACATTTTAGTGTATTGTTTACTTGATTGATATTTAGTTTTTCACAATATACTTCACACACACACACACACACACCGCTATCTTTTTTGAGTCACACAAGACAACTATATAAATGGAGGCCGAAGACCAACGTGTACTGAACAGTAATGACACTCTACTCCCTCCTCTGATCGTCACTACGACTGGGGAAACTGACACTAATAATAATAATAATGATGCTAGTAATAGTAATAACAGTAATTTAATATCGGTCGACTTGTGTTCTGTAAGAGAAGTAAGCTCCCCGACCCTACTAGAAGAGGAGGACGCTTCTCTTACCGCTAATCGTTACTCATTCTTTAGAGTGGATCGTCTAGAAGAGCTCACTAATGCGGCGACACTGCTGAATGGAAACTATAACCGTAATCATAATAGTACTAGTAATAGGACTACAAAGGATGGCTATAATAATAATAGAAACAGTAATGATAATGAGGAGGAGGAGAATTCCAGCAAAGTAAAGCAAGATCGCGCTTCCCAAAGGAAAAGAGACCAAATACATAAAATTAATAAAATTATTCGAAAATACGAAATAAAACGAATCCTCTCCTTCGAGAAGGTCTTTAAGAAACACTCCATACTGTCCACGAATGAGTATCTATTAAAACAACAGTCTCCTTCTGACGAAAATGGCAATGAAAGTGTTACAAGCGAGGTACTCAACGAGTCCTACCTCGAGCCTTATTATCAGCTCCAAAACAAAAACTATCAAAACAACAATATCCGCAACACCAACCCCTTTCGGTTTTACTACTACGTTGCCGGTATCGTGAATCCCGCCTCCGGGGACAACGCTGCCTCTAGGAATGTCATTCAATCCATGGCGGATGAATTTTTTGAGAATCGTATTCTCAAGCTGGATAAAAAAGTGTTTGCCGATCCAGTAGTACTTCGAGAGTTTATCAAGATACACGCCGTTATTTACCATCGGGTGGAGGACAACAGTAGCAGCAGGAGCAGCAACACACAAGCACCACCAGAGCGAATGAACTCGCAGAAACGTGGCACCGTGATTGTATCCGGAGGAGACGGCACGATTGCTTTTGTGATGCAACAACTAGAACTGGTACGACAGGAATTGCAAAAAGAGTTCTTCTTGGATAACGATGGGTTAATCAATGACAGTAGTAGTAGTTGTAGTGAGATGTACGGCACCAATACGATTTACTACACGCTCCCCGCGCTGGCGCCTATTCCACAAGGCACTGGAAACGACTATAGTAATTGTGTAGGGTTCGGCAAAGGATTTCACTACCTCCGTCACAACTCCCAACTCGCCATTCATCCCAGCAATGAATCCCCTCACCATCTACAAGACAGTACTACGAGTGGCGGTCGCTCCTTCTCCTCCTCTCCTCTTCAAAAGTTGTCCTCCTGGCTGCAGATTAAAAACCGACGCGTAGGGAGCTTGGAGGAGTATCTTCAACTCGCCTGTCAAGCGCCGTGTGTCCCTTTCGATCGATGGAGGTTAGACATTGTACCTCTTCAAGTCATACGCGATAGTATTAAGCAAGGCATCTTGCAGAAAAGTAAAGAAGAAGAAGGTGATGTGGATGGTGAGGATGACGGCACCATCACCAACCACACTGTCTCTCCCGAAGAGGTTCTCAATATGGACAATCTATCCAATTGGCTTCACTACGTGGACTGGGACTGTCTTGAGCGGGAGCAAAAAATAAAAAAAACGGTGACGATCATTAATTACCTGGGAATAGGGTTTGATGCCTACGTCGCCTGCCGCTTTGACGAGGTGCGGAAACGGTACCCAGCGCTGTGCAGCTCCCGTTCACAGAACTTTTTAGTGTACGGGGCGATGGGAATTGAGGGTACTTTTATGGTGCAACCGATTAAAAAATATATTCCCGTTCTCTGTACCCCCGACCTCTCTCATATCTTGACTGCCACTCCCACCAACACCACTACTACTAGTCACTCCGACTCTTCTTCTCCTCGTCGGCCGTCTCGGCAAGGAGACCCTAGCGAAGAGGAAACAGTCGCAAAGAGAAGGAAGGAGAGACAGCGGGAGATGGTGAACCTCGAGCTGCCAGGGATGACCAAGGCGTTGGTGCTCACCAATGTGGACCGCTACAGTGCGGGGGCCCAGCCATGGGATGAGCAGAGCGGAGACTACTACGTCAAAACCCTCCCCCCTAATGCCTCCTTCACCGAGTACCAAAATCTTTCCTCCTTTCCGTTCGACGCCACCGCCGTCGGGGCAGAGTCGCCCGTGTTCCAGTCTTTCCCTGATCCCTCCCACAGTAGAAACACTAGTGGTACTGGTGGTGGTGCTCCTCCAGAGGATTTCTACACGCCTGTGTCTATCAACGATCAACGCTTTGAGCTGCAGGCGATGGGAGGAGTTCTACACTATGGAGCATTAGGACTGGGGATCAAAAAATCGATAAAGATGGCACAACTCTCTGAATTGTATCTGTTTGTGCTGTGTACGCCGGAGGATTTAATATGTGCTGCAAGGGAAACCACCACCGACGCCGCTTCCTTTATACAGGACCCTAGTACTAAGAAGAAGGAGGTGCGCTCGAGCTTAAGTGTGCAGGTGGATGGGGAGGCACTGCCGCCGCTGGAGGAGCCGTGTGTCCTTCGTATTACAGCATTAACCGACGCACGGGATAGACTACAGGTGCGGTGCTATAACCCGCAAGTGGTGCGCGTGGATAGCACCTACTGAGGAAAAGAAGGGAGAGAGAATTAATATATATATATATATATATATATATAGTTTTTTGTTTCTGGGGTATTACTATTATTATTACTGGATCATTATAATTCATCCTTATTCTCCTCCTTTTTTTTTTCTATATGTATAGTTAGATCTATACACCTCCCCCACACACGAGATGGAAGGCAAAATACCATGGATGCTGGTGTGTATTAGCGCGATACCACTGGGAATGGTGTGGACCAAGGCACTGCGTATCGACGGAAAGGAAACGCATGAGGTACAAATGAAAGTAAAGTACTACGCCGAGTTCAGAGAAAAGGGGGCCTATTTTAGTGAAAAGTTACAGACGTCGATGGGGAAGTTTTTAGCGGAAACGGAGGAACCACTGAGGGGTCGGGAGTTGTTAGTCTCCTCCTCCTCTTCTTCTTCTTTAACGCTTCCACAGTTTGCCAAGGAAGGAAAGGCGATCACTGAAAGGGAAAAAAAGGAGAACGAGGCTTTTGTACGTCGGTATAATAATAATTATAGTCAAAATAACGCTTCGAAACGGTTTTTAATTTTTTGATGGGTAGTGATACTGGACGAAAGGTAAGAAATATAAAATAAAAGAGGAAGACACTGTAAAGCACTTCCAGCTCTTCTTTTACTTAATTATTATTATTATTATTGCTATCCCACATATAATCTTAAAGTATAAACTGACTTGCTCAGACGAAACAAATAATAAAAAAAGTAATATTATTATTATTGTTGTTTGGAATGCTATTGTGGTTCGATAATTGAAATATGTATATATAAAAATATGTATATATTTGGCTTCTCTACTGCTGTTTTATTTTGTTGTTGTTGTTTTTTTTGTAACTTCATAAAAATATATTAGAATAGATAAAATAAAAAAGAACCGCCATAATAGTTCATTAATATACACACTTCACCGCTGGGGGGGTGTGTTGTTCTTTTTTTTTATTATTATTATTATTTAGTTCTTTTTTCATTACTTAATTCGCTAATAATAATAATTCTATCGCGAAAACCCACACTTTTTTTGTTGTTTCTCTTTTTCTTTTTTTTCTTTGTGTGTTCCACAACAATCACATCAATATAAAAAAAAAAAGAAAGAGTTACAACAAAATGGGTTGCAACGATTCAAAAGAAAAGGACACTAAAAAAGATGACATTGCGCAGAGCGAGGACGGAGAAAACAATACCAATAATAATAATAACAATAATAAAGACAAACGTGGAGAAAAAAATAACCGTAAAAAAAATAGTAAAAGCGGCGGTGCTAGTGAAAATGTTTTCAGCAAGGCAGATGGCGGCGAGGAGGACGATACATTAGAGAACAAGGACACGCCTCTTACGGGGCGGTATAGAGATAGGATTCCAACCCGACGCAATAGTAGGACCAGTCATCGCTCCGACCTCGGCGGTGCAAGAGGATCTGACGACGAAGGCGAGGACGGAGATCACCTCAATACGAGCGAAGGATACGACAACGAGAACCCCTCCGCGCATAGCACCCTCTCTAGCAACCCTTTCGATCCCGTGAAGATGCCGTCCGAGTACCTGACCAACAACAATAACAACATCGACACCTCCGTCAACGGCAATGGGGAGATGGATGAATTCTTTAGCGCGACTGGAAATAGCAACGGACTGTATTATCCCTACGAGTCCACCTTTAAGACGGACTTAACCGAGCACAACGTCACCGGGGCGGTGGAGGCCGCGGATGAGTACCAACGCTACCTCCAGGAAAAGAAGGATCGCTATGAAAAGGAACAACGACTGCGTAAGTTAAATCTGTACGATCCCGTACGTCCAGTGGACTCTTTTAATGTCAATCATCGTGTGTTGCTAGGACGCTGTGTAGACCGCCGAGCCTCCGAGCTCCCCGCCATTCTTTACATTTATTGTTTAGAGCTGGAGAATATTCATCAACTAAAGTACGCGCAGTTGTACCCCCCGCACCGCCCAGTCCCGCCACAGTCCACCGACTCACCATTAGACGGAATCAAAAACAACTCTTTTTTCGGTACCGTCAATGATATTCAGAGCTACCTGGAGAACACCTCCGCTCATGCAGGACCTCTTTCACACCCTCTCAAGGAGGAGCCCTCCGTTACGGCCACCGTGGCAGCCGCAGCAGCAGCAGCCGCTTCGCAAGGGGAGCTGCAGGACGAGCGAAGTTTTTTCCCTAAATTTCTGCGCTACTCGCATTGGTACTCGGTGTGTGGGAACCCCCGTGAGGTGGTCCCTATGGCCTTCACCTACAAGGAATCGCTCGCCAAGGTGATTAAACACTTGGAGCGACGGTATAAGAGCGTGGTGCCTCTCTTTGAGGAGGAAGGCAACGTCGCGACCCGGGAGGACATGGCGGATCTCAACAACGTCAGCAGCCCTATTTTAGTCAACCCCAGCAAGATGACCGACTTTACCAATCTCATTAAAGGCTACGACGAGAGTGAGAGAGAGCGACAGAGAAAAGAAGAGGAGGAGATCGCCGCTGCCTATCTCGGAGCGGAGGAGGAAGAAGGAGAGGGGGATGGGGAGGAGAATGACACGGAACCGTCAGAAGGCGTTCTCACTAGGAATGAAACTCCCACTAGCTACCCGATAGGCGGCGGCAACTCCAGCACCTCCACTCGTCATTACGTCGAATCTGTCGCCAGTGTCTCCCCACCCCCTCCCTCCACCATCTCCATGGCCGCTACAGCCCCCCCTGTACCCCACTACCGCCGCCCAGCCACCCCTCCCGAGCTTTTTTACGACAGCGACGCCATTATTAACAACTACAACGAAAGGTTCTTTGATTCGGAGGTGGATAAACTGTTTTTCCACAAAACGAGGCAATTGCACGGGAGCAACGCCACCAACGATAGTATCGGCAGTCACACCGGTACGCACTCGGCGCCGACTGGGAGCTTTGAAAGTAGCGCCTCTCGTCATTTATTCGAAGACAGTCCCTCCACTCCGTCGGGTACCCCCAACCTCTCCTACCCCACCGACCGCATCTTTCCTCATCCAGCGCTCTTCGAGTCGGAGAAATTCCGCCAGGTGCGATCACTAGAGGACCTTACGAAGCTGTCTGCAGGGGAGAGGGAGGACTTTTTTCTGTCCATTATTAAAAACAAAAACTTGCAGTACGATGGAATTAAAGAAAGTTGGGCCTTTCGCTTGAACCCGAATGAAAATATTCAAAAACCCGCCGATGGGAGCGCCAGTAAGACACGGAACCGATACTGTAGCAACTACGAAGATGTGGAATTCTTGACGAAGCGGGGGTTGAAGCCAGCGTTTGGTACCACCGTGTGCCGCTGGAACCGAGTCGAGTTTGTGAGCAATCACTTGGATTTAATGTCCAAGGCGGTTTCCCTTGTCGCCAACTGTCGCTTTGTGAAGAAACCACCCGAGTCGGGTAATATAAAAGACAGCAGCACACACTCTAGGGGCCAGCCCTCGCACAGCAGCACGATGAATAGTGGGAATCCAAGTAGTACTTCGCCCTATGTGGTGCACACCGCCCCGACGACGTCCACCCCCGCAGTACCTGTAGGGGACACAGACGCCATGCCGCTACCACTCCGCTCCATCAGCTGCCACAGCAACTACTTTGATCCCAATCCTGACCACCCTAACAACAACAACAATAATAATAATAATAGTAACAGCTCCAAGAACAATTCCTTTGGTGAGAACGCTTTCGTCTCCGAGTTGGGCAATCAAAGTTTTAGTTTCAAGCGGTCCAACTCCAAGACGGGAAAAGAAGGGCGGGAGGGGTCCCCTATGCTAAAAGGAGAAGGAGAGTTTCTTGTACGGGAACTTATTAAGGAGCACCGTGAGTTGGTGGAGGAAAAGTACAACGCCAACGTGTTCCCCCGAGCGGCGACGACAGCGCTCGCCATGGCGGTCCCTGCTAACGTGGACAGAAGCACCTTTTCGCAGTCGTCGTCCTCTCCTCTCGACCCCCCGGGGAGTTTGAACGACACGACCAACCCCGGCAGCACCCCCCCTCGCAACTGTCTGGTCTCCTTCTGTATTAGCTCCTTCAGCGTTAGCATCGATCCGTTTCACTGGGAGTACAACCACTACACCCGCAGTCCTATCGACGTCGACGGAAATCAATTCAAAACCCTCTACGATCACATTAAGGAAAAGAAAAAACAGCTCCGACAGCAAAATCAAAACCCCAGCACTCTCCATGCGATACAGAATATTGAGGTGGCCATGAATGTTCAAAAGTATGGGGAGGGGGTTATTACGGATATTATGTATGGTGGGGTGCTCGTCATTGAATGCAACCACCCTGACGGCATCAAGGCACTGCAGTCTATTATTAATGACATGAATTGGAGCTCCCTTCAGGCGGAGGCGGAGAAAAGGAGAAAAGAAGACGATAAGGAGGCGGCTGCGGCGAAGAAAGGGGGGCCGGCGGAGGAGGAAATGGTGGCGCCTAATCTCAAGTCGGTGGTAAAGGAGGTGAAACGAAAACTGTTTAGCTTTCGCAAAGAGGAGGAACTGAAAGAGAGGAGAGAACGGAAACGGGAGAAAAGGAAGAAAAAGGAGCCAGAAAAACCAAAAGCAGTACCCATGGAGGTGGAAGAGGGGACGGAAAAGCAGACCGAAGACGGTACACAAGGGGCCACGCCAGTCCCTCCGCTCTCCGATGTGCCTGTGACCAGTGGTAGTGTCAGCAGCGCGTGTCTTACCCCTCGCAGCGATATCCACGACCTCTCTGAGAGGGAGGTAAACACCAGCTCCCTCCTCTCCTCGTATAAATACAGGATCAGTCGTAGAGTAGGGGGTCGGCCGATGCGGGAGACGGTGGAGTTCTCGCACATTAACGATTTACTAAACGACAACTTCAACACCGCCTCTTCTCCCAATGCTCAAAGTAATAATAATAGTAATAATAATAATAAAGCGGGGGAGAAGGCGCAGGGGATGACGACAGAAGGAGAAGGACAATCGAGCAAAGAGGCGGAGGAGTCGGTATCCTTCTCTCAGGTGGTATCCTCGTGGGTATCGCTCGACACCATCGTCGCGGTACTCCGTAGCTGGGGCCTACACCTCCTCCTAAACCCTCAGTTCTCCCAACCCATCAGTCTCTACATGACCAAGTTTTCCTCCCTCTCCCCTGTCCTACAGTACACCTCCCTTAGCAGCACCGCCAACACCAGCGCCACCTTCACCAACTCCAGTAGTCTGGCGCTGTTCAAGAGCTCTGCATCGTACTTTAGGCGCAGTAACAGTAGTCTCTTCTCCCCCCTAGGAGGTCAGTCGGGTAGCTTCTATCCCGCCCCTCTCAGTGGGCAAGACTCGGATCGATTTCCCACCCTCGAAGGGACCCAACGCGGCGATTCTTCGTCCCTCGCCATTACCAACCACCCCTCCCACAGCGGCGGTAAAGGTCACATGCCCTCCAAGACGACCGCCTCCTCCCATCACGTGCACTTCAACCCCTCCAACGAGGAGGAGGAGAAGGACAAACATGGCAGCAACAATGGGAATCAAACGGCCCCTCCCAGCCGCCGCCCTTCACGGTCCGCCACCACCAACAATAGTCCCATCCTTCAACCACAGGATTCCCCTTCTCCTACCCACGTCCCTGGGGATAACTTTATCTCGGAGCTGACCATGAACGAGCTGCAGTTTTTTGAGCCACAGTTGCTCAAGTACGATGACTCGCACATTGTCAAGTCTCCCAGAGATCTACACGACACCGTCGCCCCTCCTTCGAGCGGCGCCTCCGGGAAAGGACAAGGAGGAGGAGGAGGAGAGGGTCGGTCGACCACCCCCCACTCCCGCTCCTCCAGCGATCCCGGCATCCCTGCCACACTGCTGTCCACTGGGGGTCTGAAGCCCATTCCTCAGTACAACCGCTTCTACGCTCCCGACCCCCACCACCCCCCTCAGCAGGAGGAGGACGACGACTATAGTATTCAGGACCCCAGCGGCAGCAGTATGTACACCTCCTCCTCCTACCTCGATGACGACGACAGCAGCTATACCAGTGAAAAGGAGGTGGATAGCTCCCCTCCGCCTCCTTCTATTAATCCTCCTCAGCTAGGACACACCGTAGCCATGAGCGACTCTACACGACCGAAGCCGTCTCCCTCCTCTTCCTCCTTCGTACAGAAGAATGGAGAAAAGAAGCGAAAAAGAAGAAAGGGGGCAAAGACAAAGAGTAGGGCGGACTCCAAGAAGGAGACGGTGAGTCACAGTCTCAACCACCTTGCTGATACCGCAAAGAAACCGCACGAGGGGGTTACCGTGCGACCCTCCGCCTCAGGTCCCTCCCCTTCTTCCTCAGAGGTCCCTCCGGGTGCTGCGCCTCTTCCCGCCGTCGACCGCTCCCCGCCGTACACCAGTACCAACATCACCCGGTGTCAGTCCGTCGACTCCATCTTTACCGATAGTATTAACCTAGAGGAACCGCGGCACCCACCACAGCCGTCGCTGGACGGACAGGGCAAGACGGACAGCGACCTCCTGCTCACACAGCTCTCCCGGAACCCCACATCGGTGTTCTTTCCTGAAGAACACGCCGAGGAGGAAAAGGACCATCATCAAGAAGTGGAAGTAAAAGACCCGCTTCCCCTTCCGTCGTCGTCGTCCCTGGTAAAGGATGCCTCCACGAAGCCGTTCATTGACACCTCCTCAGGCGACCAGAAACGCCAGACCCCAGTGAAATTAAAAACACACCAAAAGTTGGAAAAGGAAAAGAAGCGACAGGCACAAAAGGCCAACGATACCGCGGACACGGAAGTTCATGAACTGCCGCTGCCCCTCTTTGTGGAGACTTCTCCAATGGACAAGGAGGACTCCAGCTCCTACCCCAGTGCCCTGCAGTCCACCGTAAAGGGAGGTAGTAACCGCAGCAGTGCGGACCGGACGGCGGCGCACCATCAACACCACCATCCTCCCCCTCCACAACTCTCCTCCTCCTCTCCTCACTCCGATGGGGTGGAGGAACGGCCATTCGAGTATCGGTCCGACCAAGCCCTTCAATCCCAGTGGAATGCCTCTTTCGTGGAGCTCACCGCCTTACAGAAAGATTTGGCGAATGTTACGCAAAAGCGAAAGGCGTTGGAAGAGAAACAGGCGGCAAAGGAAAAGGAGCTAAAGCTGTTGAAGCAACACTTCCTCCCTCATGCCAGCTCCTCCGAGTTGGATTTACTGTTTCTGTACCTAAAGACCATCACCACCGAGATCTACGACCTCCCCAAGAATTGCATTTTCCTCAATCACAAGGACTGGCTGAGTATTCTCTACGTCGCCGCATGCTATTGCAAGACGGAGAGTCCCAACATGGGCGCCTCTACGTACGTGAATGGGGTAGAGGCGAGTGGTACCACCACCTCGTTACGACACCACTTAGAAATCCAAGATAACGAGGTCATCAAGTTTATTGACATTGAGTACCGTTTGCTCCTCTCTGAAATCCCAAAGATCGGCATCCTTTGCGGTTTGCTCTTTTTAAACGGGTTTGGGAAGCACATTGAGAAGATTCACTTCTGCGCCGATAACTTTTTCTCCTATCGGCCAATCCCCAATAAGGCCCTCCTCGGCTCGGCGAGTGGCAACGGGGGAGACAGCAGTGGTGAATTCAGCAGTGGTGGTGGTGGTGGAAGTGATGTACACAGCAGTCCATTGTTTTTGGTGCCGGAAGATGGGCGGTATAACAATCACCATTTTACATCGCTTTCTCCTATTTACACCCTCACCGCCAACCACGTCGCTTTAATTTTATTTGATTTGATTGTCACGATACAGGTCACTAATAGCAAAGCCAGCAAATACTTTGAACTCGTGTTGAAGGACTTTCCCTCTTTGCCTTCCTCTGCAGAAAACGACGAAGGCCGTAGTGGAGGTAAAGAGAAATCGAAAACAGATAATAATAATAATAATAACAAGAAGGGAAAACAGAAGAGCAAAACCAATACTACTGCGGATAATAATAATAATAATAATAATAATAAAGAAGGTGAAATCTCCAAGGAAAAGCCCAGTCTGTTCTTTGTACTCCCAAAGGAAGACGACTGGCGACACCCTCTTGCCCAGTCCCTCCCTTTATTCTATCATAATCTTCTGTTCCATCCTTGTCAAGAGGTACAACAGTACTTGAGGGAACGGGCAGAGGCGGAGGATGAGGAGGAATTCTGTAGAAATAATAAATTAATGATCACCCACTATCACAATCCTTATAACAAATATCACAACCACTCCGCCTTTTATCGCTTCAAGCCTCTCCCACCACCACCACCCACGGCAAAAGAAGCAGAAGAAGAAAAGGAGGGAGACGCTACACACGATAATAATAGTAATAATGCTCATAAAAATAAAAATAATAGCGATTGTGTCTATGGACTTCAGTCTTTTGAAGAGGAGGAGCGGGTGTTACAGACGGAAGAGGCGGTACTGCACAAGAATAAAAACAAGATTTGGAATTTTGTATCCGAGTATGTGTACTACAACAACGCTCAAGTCGACGGATTATTCCCGAAGGAAGAGAAGGAAAAGGAAGAAAAGGAAAGGAAATTAAAATCTCAGATTTTAAAGAACCGTCAAAGTCATCACGGTGCCACTACCAGTGGTGGTAGCGACCCTGCAGGACAGCACCATCGCCATCTTGGTTTAAGAGAAAGTTGGTTAAGTCAATTTTTATTTATCGATAACGGCGATTTCATCTCCCTCTCCAAGAATAACAATAATGATGATAATAATAATAATGGGGAGGAGGACGACGAAAATAATAATGTGATGGCATTCGACTTGAATAACTGGCTAGGCGAAGATCTTGTTCGTTATGAAACGTATATCGACTTGAAGAAATAATAATAATAATAATGTTTCGATATATATATGTTTATCGTTACTACCAGCTGTGTTTTTGTTTTTTTCTCTCAACAGTATTCGGGGAATGATATAAAAAAAAAAAAAACATAGTAATAATAAAAAGAGAGAGAAAAGGTGCATACATATACGTATATATATGTGTGCTTGTACACTTAAACTTACGTAAATAAGTGTTCTGTTTTTATCTTTTTAAAAACAGTTGTATTTTTGTTGTTTTCTTTTCTAACTGACATTATTATTATTATTATTGGTTTGGTTGTGTTCCCTCATTTTTTACTTTATGTAACTGTTATGACTCACTACTTATTTAGTTTCTGTGAGGTATTTTTTTTTTTGTTATTATTTTCGTAAATCGTTTTATTAAAAATGAGTGATTTAAACAACAGTCTTCTCTCCACATATCTTATTTTTTATTTTTAAAAAAGAAGGAAACCCTCTTTAAAAGAAGACCCCTCAATAAAATAAAAAAAAAAAGTAAAAAAAATGGACAAGAAGGATACTTCCACCGACAATGATCTCACAGAACAGTCCAACACGACAGTACCCTACTGGAAATATAACGAGTCCTCTACCACTGCTATAGGCGGAGGAGGTGTCAATACCAGCACCGACTCGCACCCCCCTCCGCCGGGGTCGTCTTCTACTACGTGGTTGATGGATACGAATAATAGTGATTACAATAATAATAATAATAATATGCCGGTGAAGAGTGATTTGGCGCGGAATAAAAGTTATTTTAAGAGTCCATCGCCGCCACCACCACCCACCAATAATAATAATAATAGCAACAGAAGTTCAACTATGAAAAGTCAAAAGTCTTTACTGTCTCTAAGAAGTAAAAAATGGCTTCACCCTTCAGAGAAGCTGACTCGAACCAACAACAACAACAATAGTAATAATAATAATGATTATTTATACAAGGTAGAGAAAATGGATAGTGTGAGGGGTTTATCGTTGGAAGCGCAAAAGACGAGTAGTAGTCATAGTCATAACCCTTCTCCCGATAATAATAATAATAAAAATAATACATTCAATAATAATAATAGGGAGAAGTATCGTGCTATCGTAGCGCAGTGGACGGCGGACTCTTTCATGGAGAAGGAAAAGAGTAAAGATACTTTACAGTTTGCGGTTCAAGTCTATCAATCTCTTCTTCTCCGTCTGCACTCCCGTCGCCAGCAACTAGCCTCTTCTTCTTCTTTTAATAATAATAATAATAATAATAATAATAGTGTGTTCACACGAGAGTATTTACAATCTATTTTTAATACCGAAACTCAAGTCGAGCAGTTATCTATTTCGGTCGTGTTTGCCGCCTTTCTTCTTTATGAAGTCTCCCAACAACTCCCTCGGCATGAAAGTGGACTGTCCCCTTTTATTTATATTATACTGTCTCAAATATTTTTAATCGACACCCCCAAAACTCGCGAAATCATTTATTCCTCTCTTTCTCCCTTTTCAGTGGATTCTGCCTTGAATGCAGAAGGCGAAGAAGGACTACTGGAAGAAAAGGAAACGAAGAATAATAATAATAATAATCAGGAAGAGGATTCCTATTCTTTTGGAGACAGTTGGAGTCAAGAGTTGAGTACCACTCAACTGCAACGACCCAACATTAACAATAATAATAATAATCCGCTACATATACTCTTTGATGAATCTCTGTATAATATGATTAAACAGCTCACCTCCTCAGTAGTGCTTTCCAATACCGATAATAATAATATTAATAATTCAGAAGAAGATTTAATAAATCGTCTACGAGAGTTTTGCGGCATGACGTATTTAAAAGCACATGTTCTTCTCAGTCGACGCTACGCCCATCTCGCCCATCAGCTGCGTAAAAAAGAAATCTACTTCAACTCTAATTTTATTTCGTTGTTCACCAAAACCGAAAAAAACTTATCCAAGTCGTACCTCAAAGTGGTCTTTCACAGCTGGCGCCAGCTGGTCAAGGATCGAAGACTAAAGGAAAAGAAGTACCGTCAATATTTCAAGCAAAAAAAAGAAAAATCCATCATGAATATTATTATTCGAGACTGGAGGAACTACAGTGCCTGGGTTCTTTCCACCTCCGAGGCCGAAAAAGAAGTACGAGGACAAATATTCGAAGTCAAGAATAACATGTCCCAGCTTCATCATAATATTGAAACTCTCACCGCTAACTCGGCCCAGCTCACTCTAGATCTCACGGCATTGGAGGAGGAAATAAAATACTTGACGCAGAAGAAAATTGTGGAGGTGGAGGGTCGGTATAAAGCGGCGCTCGAGCGCGTGAGGGAGATGGACAAGATTGGAACGTTATTGCTATCCGAGATACTCTCTGTAGAGTTTGATGAAGGGGGAGAGGAGGTGGAAGCAATGGCGGAGCACTTTTACAATAATAATAATAATAATAATAAAGAAGGAGGAGAAAACGACTCGAATCCTCTTCCCTCTGCAGCCGCGGTGGTCAGTGCTCCTCGTATTACCAACTATAGCCGTTTTCTGCAGTATTTATTAGAAGGAATGAATGAGCTGGTCCACCAACCAATCGTCTTTGGAGGTAATTCAGAGGAGGGTGGTGGTAACCCCACCGAGGGTGCAGAGACTACACTTAATAATAATAATAATAGGAAAGGGAACAACTATTTTCTTTTATTAAAAGATAACCCCAGCAGTATTGTCCCTCTATTCGCGGATCGGGTGGTGTTGGAGTGGGCAGGAGAACAACTAGCTAAGGAGGATGTGGTCATTCAAGATTTACTTTTACAGAGCGACAGTGGCAGCGGGGACCCGACAGTGATGCGAGAGGAAAACAAAACATTGTTTTACTCGCTCCTTTCTTCTCATTATTATGATGGGACTCAAAAAAAAAATGGAAGCCCACTCGCCCCTCATCATAATAATAGGGATGAGAATAGTAACCATAATAATAATAATAATAATAACGATTCCATGGAAGAGATGAGTTTTATTCCTTTTTATAAGTTTCTACTCCTCATGCGGGCCATGAACTCTAATATTTGCTCTTTAGAGGTCATTTCTCTCGTTCGAGAGGAGGATGAAAAGATCATTGCCGATTTAAAATTGTTCAAGGACTTGAATCAACATCGACTACGGCAGCATAAAGAGGCAGAGAAGGAAGGGGTGTCGTCAACAGCGGCACTGCGACAGCAACACCCGGTAGAACACCTACAGGAACAAGAAAATAAACTGGAACAGGAAAGAAAAAACAATAATACTAATAATAATAATAAAGAAGAAGAAGAAACAGAAGATGAGAACAGTAGCTCAGCCGAAAAAAGGAGAAAGAAGAGTAAGAATACCAGCTCGAATAAATATCAAAACTATCAATTTATTTGCAGTATTGTGATGGAATGCTACGAATCTCTCACCGGCACTTCCTCCTGTATTGATGCTGGTTGGTTACTGTATCGTTCACCGTCGGTACTATTATTATTATTGTCATTATTATTTCGTCACTATTCTAATTGGATTTTATTAAAAGGGCAGAAAGAAATTCAGTCTTTACAGGCATTAGAAGAGGAAAAGGAAGAAGAAAATGAAAATGAAAATGAAGGAGATGGAAAAGAAAATAATAATAATAATAATAATACAAAGGAACATAACGAATTAGGGTCTTATAATTTTATTGGAGATAAAAATAAGAGTTACATGGAATACTATCACCCTCCTCGTAATCACCTCCGCTGGCTTTATTTTATTAAAAAACAAAAACAACTTTTATTGTTTTCTTTCGGGGCTGTGCATCGTTCCATACAGCGTGTCCGACAGCAAGATAGTAAATATCTTTCTATACTTTCCAACCCTAACACTGATAATAGTAATAATAATAATAATGACGATAATAATAATAATAATAATAATAATAATAAACTACAAAAAAGGGTTACGCCTTTTTATTTTCAGGAATACTTTTCAGCTGTGGCAGAGAAAATATCCATTTCACATTTTAGTGATATTCTTCCGACCGCAGAGGCCTACGCTTTTTATCTGAATCATGGAGGTCATAATAATAATATGAATATGAATAATAATTTAAAAGAAGATGTGGGGGTGTATTTTTTTATTCAATATATGAAAATAATAGAAAAGAATTATTCCAAAATTGTTCAGTTATTTAAATTGTATGCGACGTCGCTGACGGGGGTGGAGGCATTACAGTACGGTCGAAACACCTCTCAACCGATCCCGGATGAATTAATATCGGATTATTATTATTATTTTGATCACGGGGAAGAACAGGAACAAGAAGAAGATAATAATAAGAATAAAAATAATAAGAATAAAGGAAAACCACCACCGACAACGCTGGTGATGACGATGAACGATTATTGGATGTTACTGAAGCATGCAAAGTTAGTGGGCACCAACGTGGACCTCCGACACACGCTTCAACCGGACCACAAAAATAATAATAAAAAGAATAATAACGATAATAATAACAGCAGTAGTATTAATACAGGGTTAGATACTATACTAGGCGTGCATCGAGTAGCGGTGGAGAGTTTGATTGAAAATATAGTATTTCGAGATCGAAAAAAATACAAAAAAGTGAAAAAAAATCCACAAAGATTGCATCGACAGACGCGTGGTACGTTTGTCGTCTATAACGAAGAAGAACTGCTCCAGCGAGAAAAAATGAACGATGAAGATTATAATAATAATTATAATAATAATTATAATAATAATAATAATAATAATAATAATAATAATAATAATTATAATGGGGAAAAGGACGTCGCGCCGTCTTTATTATTTGTGGCCCCTCAAATAGGCAACGCCAATATTTTAAAACATAAAAAAAGTACCCAACAAACTCAAATTTACCGAAATAGTTTACCTCTTTATCAAAATAATAAAAATAATAATAATAATAATAATAATAAAGAAGAGGAGTCTTTTGTAGACTTGAGAAATAATAATTATTCTTTATTTTTCTTTCCAGAACAGTTTATTGAAATTCTCATCCGAACGGCTTTTCTGTGTCAGTGTCAACAGTCCAAATCCGCTCAGCTCGAAGCCGTTCGTCAACGTAATACCCTGTATCCTCCTCATCATCATAATAATAACAATAATAATAATAATAATAATGAGGATGGCAGTAGTGCCTCTTCTCCTCGAAATTCGTCTCCCAGTCCATCGGGTGGTAGTCGTAGGGCTAGTATATTCTCCCCAAGCCTCACCTCTCCTCTTGCCTCGGATGCCCACCGAAATAAAAATAATAATAACAATAATAATAATAATAATAAAATTGTATATGAAGAAGGGTACTACTACTTTCATCCTGACGAAACTGAGGAAGAGAATACAAATAATAATAATAATAATAAACAAAGGAAAAGGAAAAAAGTATTACCTCTCTTTTTATTCCCGGAAGTGCTGCAGGATTGGTTCGAAGTACGTTTATTACCCGTGTTGTTGACACCTCCAGTACACTACCTGGAGTCCTCCGCTAACATTTATCAATCCAATAATCATAGCAATGGAATTAACCGAAGGAAAAACAATAATAATAGTAATGCTAATAATAATAATAATAAAGCGGTGCATTATGAATCGATGTTTCTTCCACCCTTTGCAAGACAACGAAGAAGCGCTGATGTGAGAACGATTATAAATTCTTTTCAGACCGAATTATTTTTATTATTTTCGCTCTTCGCTAAACCGCGTGAGATCTCTCTCATCCGACGTGCCCTTCCTCCTCCTTATACGCACAATAACAGTAACAATAATAATCATAATAATAAAAATAATAATAATAAAGATGTGGCGATTGTGTTAACGTTAAACTTTTCAGAATTATTAAACATGGCCAGAGCATTGGACTGGATCGATAGACAGTCTCGTTTCTCTATGAGTATGAAAAACAATAATAATAATAATAATTTAGCAAGAAAAAATTCTCTGTACAGTTTAGCGTCCCCACAGTTAAATAATAGTAATAATAATAATAATAATAATATTATTTCGTTAGCCCTTACAGCGAAAAAAGAGAGAGGAATTTTAACTGAGCGGAAAGAAAAAGAAGAGGCATTAAATAATAATAATAATAATAATAATAATAATAGTTTAGAAGAAAAAGAAGTTTCCTACCGTGTTTCTACTCACAAGACGGCGTCCTTTATACCACCACAATCCCGCGGCTCCTATAATCATAATCATAATCATAATAAATTAAATGAAACTATATTATTTCATCTCTATTCCAATGTATTGTGTGATATACACCGAGAAGGACAATTTTTATTCTTTACTGAATTTTTGGATTTAATCATTTTGTTGAGTTTATACGAAAAAAAGAATAAAAATCCGTTTAAACCGCTTTCGGAGAAAGTGAATGATTTTTTGATGGAGAAGGTAATTATTCACGTTGAAGAGAATAATATTAACCTAAACAATAATAATAATAATAATAAAAATGAAGAAGAGGATGAAGAAGAAAAGGAAAGAAGTCCACACTGATTCATATTAATTTTAATATTAATATATATTAAATGTAAAATAAATCTCAAAAATTGAATAAGTGTACATTTATTTATTTATGTTTTACTTATTAAATATATTTATATATTATTATTTTTATTTTTATTTGTTGTTTTGGTTATTATTATTTCTAGTACAAGAAGTGTTATTTACTAATTATTATTTTTTTACTTCTCAATCTTCTTTTTTTTTTTTTGATGAATCAAACAATCAAAAAAAAAAGATAATAATTATAATAATAATAGTATAAATAAATAAAAAAAAGTATACATACAATTATATGTCTATTGTAGAAGGACTCTGCGAAAACATTTTTGACTCTCTTTCAGAACGAGAAAATAATAACAATAATAATAATAATAATTTATTACTTTCCTCCAATTCTTTGCTGCACCGAACGATCCAAATAGAGTTAACCAATGGAGTAGTCATCAAAGGGAAGTTAATCGATTTTGAAAAAGAAAATGGAAATATTAAATTATCCGAGTTAAAATATATTAGTGTTCGACGATACGAGCAAACATCAACTCATAATAATAATAATAATAAAGAAGACGTGTTAATACTAAAGGAGGAAGAGGTAAATCCAATAGGACTCAGAACACTGGATACAGTAGTCGTAAGAGGAAATCAAATTCTTTATTATGATTTTATTTTGGAATAAATATATATATAAAAGAAGTATTTTTATTACCCGCTTATTATTATGATTTATTATTGTTGTTGTTTTTTAATTTATGTATAAATATAGTTGTTAGTTTTGTGAAAGTTTTTTACCTCCACTTTACATCTTTTCTCTTTTTTTTTTCTTTTTTCTTTTTTTGTTGTTGTTTACTATTCTATTTTGTTTTTATCCTTTCTTAAAAATGTTCAAAAAAAAAAAGGGGAGGCAGTAAATAGACAGACAAACAGAAAAAAAAATAAAAACACACCCATAACGATAGTTTATTTTTTTAATAAAAAGTAAATTAATAAAAAAACAGTATATATAACCCTATTATACTATACATACTACTATTCTTTTTCTTTTCTTGTTTCCCCTTCGCTTTTTTCGATACACTTTATTTATTACCATTTATCTTTTCATTATTATTCATAATATTATTATTATTTTAATTCTTTGATTTTTCTAAATAGGAAAAGGTAAAAACAGAAAAAGGCTGTGTGTTGTATCGTCAAAATCATTAAAACAAACACACACACACACCGTACATATAAATATATACACACCTTTTTTGTTGTTTTTATTTTTTTTTCGCTTTAATATATAATTTCATTTATTTCCTCTCCTCCATAAATTAAATTAAATTAAAGTAAAAAATAAAAATACAAAACAATGGGGAATAGTTCTGCAAAAGGAGAATTAAAAGCCTCTCAGCCGATTGCTTACCAGCGAGACTTTATCGGCTGTAGTTGGAATAGTAAAGAAGATTACTTTTTATATGAAGAAAAGGAAGAAAAAATAAAAATTCCACCCAACAATAATAATAGTAATAATAATAGTAATAATAAAAATAATAAATCGGAGGAGGAAGATAACGAAGAGTGCTCTTCTCTCTTCTCCTCCCTCGAACAAACTTTAAGAGAGGGCGATCCTTCTCCCCCTCACTTCCATTTCAATAGTAATAAAAATAGTAATAATAAAAATAATAGTAATAATAATAATAATAAACTACAAGAAAAGGAAATCACGACGACGACCTATCAACTTTGCTATTACTATCCTTCTAGGTGGATGGGAATCTCAAAGCGAGTGATGGAGAGCAGCACCGGCACCCCTTGCTTCTCCTTGTCATCGAACTATGCTAATAATAATAATAGAAATAATAATACTAATAATAATAGTGTAGGGGCGGCTCCGGCGGCGGCGGTGGCGGCGGTGGTCGTGGGTGCTGCTACTGCGGTCCATAATAATAGTGCAACGACGGTGACGAGCGAGGATGGGTGTCATTCAGTTGTGGATGCACCAGAAGAAAATAATAATAATAATAACTATAATAATAGAGTTATGAATGGAAGTTTCGGAGGAGGTGGAGGAGTCATCAACGGATCCTTTGCTACCGTCTCCGCCCTTCCTGCAACCACCAACACGAATAAAAATAAAAATAAAAAAGATCATAATAATAATAGTAAAAATAAAAAGGATAAAGCGGCTAAAAAAAATAAAAAGCCTTTTCTTCCGAGTCCGAAGAGTGGTCTTAACAACGGCAGCTTCGACCTCAGCTCCTACCGCAAAACTAATAATAATAATAATAATAATAATAATTCGTTTGATAAAGTCAGTCAATCTCATAGAGGGAGTGTCAACTTAAAAGAAGTCGTACGAGATACACAAAAACAAGAAAAGTTACTCTTCTTTCACAATCGGCACCGCTATTTATTATTTCATCATTTATGTATTCAATATGGATTATTGTTTTCCACGCCAGCAGCGGCGGTGGATCGTCAGCAGTATCGCTGTATTACGTTAGTACCTCCGGTAAAGGCTATTATATCCGACTACTACACATATGACTCCATCATTCACCAAGCGGAGAAGGAAAAAAAAGAGGAACTGCAAAGAGAAGAAATGTTAATGCAGACGAGGGGGGAGCATCGTCAGCAGCTTCCCGTCGTACTGGCTGCTGGAGGTAATAATAATAATAATAGCAATAATAATAGCAACAGTAATACTAATACTAATAATAATAATAGTAATAGCAATGGTAAGTTGGAAAAGGAAAATAGTAATATTTTGGGATACGAATTTTCTTTTACCCCACCGAAATCTAAAAAAAAGAAGACATTTTTAGAAGGAGAGGAGGAAAGTGAATCACACAATAATAATAATAGTAATAGTAATAATGAAGAGGATGTGATGCGCTATAAAAAGCTGTTTCACAAGTTTTTATACGACGACGACTACAACTACAAGTTAAACGAAGAAGGAGAAGAAGAAGGAGGCAATATTCATCATAGTATTCATAAAAATAATAACAATAATAATAACTATAAGAAAGGGGAACCCATGCCAACTACAGCTCCTGTTATCATTGCCAGTATTACCGCGGAAGAATTATTACTTCTCCCCTCTAACAACTTTGGAGCCAATAACCCCCACCAAGACCGTAAAGATAACAAAAACAACAATAATAATAATAAAAATAAACATATTTTTAATGTGGAAAATGAAAATAATGTCAACAACGCAGAAATTTGTATTGGTGGTTGGTTATACATCTCTCTCGATGATGAACAGAAACGACTGATTAAATGTTTGGAAACGATTCGGGAAAAGATTACAAAAAAAGAAGCGGAAAGGGAAAAAATAAACGAAAAAAAAAGAAGAAAGTGGGAGAGAAAAAATAAAAAGAAACAGAAAAATGGCGCTGTCAACGCAGAAAATGTAAATAATAACAATAATAATAATAATAATAATATCGATAATCCTTTTAATGTGTTTCACTCCAAAGAGAAGGACAACACAATTAACGGTGGTAGTCGCCCTTACAAGGAAGGGGACGACAATAAAAATAATAATAATGATAGTAACAGTAATATCAGTGGTAGCAACAGTCGTTCGCATAGTATTCTTCAAACACGATTGCCTTCCGAAATTGCCAACGAAGAGGAAAAGGAAAAAAGCGGAGTGGTGGATGTTTTAGAAACTGGGGATAACAGCAATAACAACAATAATAATAATAATAGTAGTAATGTTATTATTCACAATAACAATAACAACAGTAATAGTAATAGTAACAATGGTAGAATTCAGAAGCCTCGTCCACCCTCTTTAAATCTTCCCGACACCACCACCGCCTCTTCTTCTCGACCTTTATTAAATAATAATAATAATAATAA
>JADNSB010000022.1:135000-185258 GCA_019695575.1 Angomonas ambiguus | reverse complement strand
AATAATAATAATAATAATAACAGCAGTAGTAATAATAACTTTACTCGAAGTAAAACAAACTCGGTACTGCTAGATGAACAAGAAAGTCAAGACGACACCGACGACGATGATGAAGATGAAGATGAAGAAGAGGATAATAATAATAATAATAACAATAGCAGTAGAGAAGAAGAAGGAAAGACTAAATCTTCCAATAAAAAAAGGAACAGTAATAATAATAATAACAGTAGTAGTAGAGGAGGAGAGAACAGCGATAGCGGTGCGGCGGCGATAGAAGGAGGGGAAGAAGTGTATTTACCCATGCAGTATCTTATCATCGCAGCGCCTCTCTATCAACTTTCTCTCCTTCCCACCACTTTTCTCAGTCTTCATTATAAATCGAAACCCATTTCGTTGAATTATAAACACAACAAATCGCGCGCCATGTTCGGAAACGGTGTAATTCACAGTGTACGGTATGGAGGAGTGTTGATTGTAGAGCTACGGGAGCCACTTTATTATAAAGATGCGTCGTATCTTTCAAGGTTGTTTCTCTTGTTGCACGCTAGAAGATTTGTATTCTCCCCGTCTCGTTCCATGAGCAATAATAATAATAATAATAATAATAATAGTAATGACACTAACGACAATAATAAGGATAACGATAATGGTCCGTTTAAAGTGACGCAGACACAATTGAAAACACTCTTGTGGAATCGATGTCCAAAGTTTTTTAAAATAAAGCGGCAAGAAAAAATTTGGTCGATTAAACACAAAATATATTCGAGAATGGTAAAGGAAAATATATATGTCGTCGTTGCAGCCACGAAGGGGGCGATTGTGAAGCGAAATACACGCGCAAAGCGTCTCGAAGCCAATCAGAAAAAACACAACAGAAATAAAAATAACAATAATAATAATGAAGAAGAAGAAGAAGAAAGAATAAGGGAGGAGGAAGAAGAAAAAAAAGAGGAAGGCATCGAAGACTTTATCTCCTCCGAGGATGAAGAAGAGGAAAAGTTGTTATTCATGAAAGTACAGCAACAACAACAGTACTTTTATAACTACGCGGCGGCCCCTCCACTGCCTCGCTCTCGTAAACATAAAAAATACATTTCTTTATTATTACATTTACGTTTTGTTCCGTTTAAAAAAAAACACTCTTCTCAGAAAGAAAAGGACAATAAGAACACTAGTAGTGCAATGAAAGGGGACACTTTACTTACCTCACCGAAAAATAATAAAAAGAATAATAAAAGGAAAAAGAAACAATTAAAGAGTCACAAATCCCGAAAAGGGTCTTCCATTAATAATAATAATAATAATAATTCTCCGTTTTTATACTCTAAATCGATTCATTTGCAACCACAACAGCGAAATAAAAATAATATGTTTCTCCGAGGCACTTATCGCCAAATCGGAGGCGTAAAATTTGTAGACGTGTACTCTTTATTAGAAGGAAGTTTATTATTATCAGAGCTGGCGACGAGTGTGGTGCTGTTTATCCGAAACTTACTGTCTATGCCGGTGAAGGCACGTCCCTTGTGTATCTATTTATTAAAATACGAAGGTCTTAGTAACGTACTGAAGCTGGCGGACTCCTTTCAAAGCTCCACAGTACTGTCCACCATTCAAAATAGCAATAACAATACTAATAATAATAATATTACGGCCATGGTTGCATTGAAAAATATTCTTACGGAAGCGTCTACAGGGAGAGCGGCTATCTCGGCTGTTATGATGAATAATATGAGTTTCGATAATACTAATTTTAGTTATAATAATAATAATAATAATAATAGTTTTAATACCAATATGGGTGGTGGTGGTAGCTTTTCTATGCTGACGAGCCCAACCACTGGAAACATGAACAACACCTTTTCTAACACTAACATTATTAACAATAATACCAATATGAATAATAATAATAATAATAATAATAATGCATTGTTATTTAAATCCCTTCCGTTTCAAACGTACTACAGCGGGGCCTTGGATCCATTAATTAAAGTTATTCTACCCAAAGAACTGAACGATATGATTCAGAATATTATTTTAAATTATTCTCAACCCGCTACCATCACAACATCAACCACAGCAGCAGGAGGAACGACGACGATGACGACAGCAACTGCCACCGCTGCTCCTTCGAATGAAAACAAACAGGTTAAAAAAGAAAAGGAAAAGGAGATAGTAAACAACGACTCTCTTTCGGATCCGCATAATGTGACCCACACTCCACCACCTCCTGCAGCTTTGGAAACTAACAATAACAATAATAATAATAATAATATTGGGTTAACGAATAATAGTTTCAACGTCGCCAACAACTCCATCGAGTCCATGTTGATGAATCATAACACCTCTTTCGGAAAAGAAGCGTTGGAGTTTCTCAATCGAAATAATAACCACCTTGATGATGGAGATACGGAAAAGATGGTGAGCAATACCAGTCTCAGTAGTCATGGTGGGATGCCTCCAGTGGTAGCGACGACCACTACCGCTGCCACGGACGCCGACAAGAAAGTTTCCGCCACGCCGAACGCCACCACTAATAACTCCATCATTGAACCCCCGATGGCGCGAGAGTTTTTCTTTGACGCCAACGCTAATGTTAAACCGGATACCCCCAGCATGAATAATAATAATGTTAATAATACGGTGAATAATTCACTAGCCGTGAGCGATGGCACAACATCCGTAGAGCCTACCGCTACTGAAGACAACGGCGGTGGAAATCTGATGCACCACACATTCGACTCCCCCACCTCCTTGACCCTTGAAAACGGAAGCCCCAACAACGTTGCTGCTGCTGCTGTTGGTGCTCATAGTAACCTGAATAATAATAATAATAATAGTATGGAGATGATCTCTCCGGTGACTGGAGGTGTTATCACCACCCCAACTGCTAAAATGGAATTGGAGTTACTAAAACAAAGCTACGCCGCCGCAAAGACCGCTGCTGGTGCTGCTGGTGCTGTTCCTTTAAACTCTTCTTTAGGGGAGAAGGAGGCAAGCCAACAGCAACACCTTCTCCTTCAAAAAAAGGAAATTGAAGAGGAGGAACAAAAGCGAATGTTGAACTCGGAGGAGTGGAAAAATGCGGATAAAACGGTGCGAAACTTAAAAGCAGAGCTGGACGAGTTAAAATTTCTTCACGATAACGCCAAAAGTGCTTTTTATAATAAAGTGGAGGAGTTTATTACCATTGCGTCCTTGTTTCTTCCCCACACACGACTCGACCAATTATTTTTGCAAACTTTATTTTTGAAAATGCTCCGACAAATCCCACAAGAAGTGTTGATCAAGGAACTTCAAAGTGACTGGATCTCGTTATTATTTGTTCTACTCAATAGCAATCACGAGGAGCTCTTCTGTACGCCTAGTTACTTTTTAAAAAAAGAAGCCGAGCGAGAGCGATACTTGCAAGAACACACTCTTTTTCACGGTGGGAATAGCTATAACAGCCTTGACAAGGACAACAACAACAATAATAATAATAATAATAATGCGCTGTACGCCGCCGCCGCCCCCTCCGCCCCGACGTATTATTATTTGTCCAATAATCACCGCAGTCAACTCAATGATCAAGATCCACAGGGATTAAATCCTAATATACAGAACTGGGCCGACTACTGTCGGTATAAAATGTTGTGTTTTCCTAAATTAAACACTCCACCGGTACTTCGTGAGATTGTCATCGCCCCTTCGATTATACAGAATTTGATTTCCACCTCCTCCAAACTACTTCACGTGTTGAATGAACGAAGTAACGCGAATGGTATGAACCATAATAACAGTAGTAATACTATTCCTAACAATAATGGAAATGAAGGTCTCTCTAACATGGAAACCTTTCACCTCTTCTCGGAGACTTTGAAAGATATTTTAAACACTACCGAAGGAGGAGGGCACCGCCATCACTTTTTTCATCCCAACAGCAATGACGGTAGTCACGCGAATCGGAATAAAAAAAAAAGAAACGATTTCTCTTCCAATAGCAGTCACGATGGAGCCGACGTCACCTCCGGCTCGGTGCTGTCCATGTGCTTCACTGGGGGCAGTTTGGGTATACTAGGGGGACTTATTCTTCTTTATACGAGTAAACTGCAACGAATCTTTCGGAATGCGTTTAAGGAGTATAAAGAAAGTTTTAAACTGTATCAACAGCAGCAACAACAACAACATGGTGCTTCTATTTCTTCCTTTTCCTCCGCCATGCCGACGACCTTTCCGCGTAAAACGGTACTACAGTTACTACAACACACTAATTTCAATGTATTCCTCGACCGAGTGTGGCTGTGGGGGGTATCCCAGGGCGATACGGGCAAGCAAGGAAAATTGTTTGACCGAAAAAGGATAAAAAAGAAAATCATGCTGATGAGCGATGTGAAACACAAGATGCGCTTTCGATCTCACTCCTCGTCTTCCTCTTTGTCGTCGGGGGAAGAGAATGATGAAATGGAGGAAAGAAAGATACAGAAAAAAATGAAGCAGCGGAGAAAGACGGACCGAAAGCTCAACAAGGATACCGCCACCGTGAACTCCGACATGGACTACATCCTCAAAAAAGAAGAAGCCCTTCGTAGTCGTTTACTAAATCACTTTGGGATTCCTTTTTCGCTTCGGGAAATGTTTTCCTTCTTTGACGCTGTCACCTCTTATTTAAATGTGTATGTCATCTTCGAAAGGGAGTTGTATAAGTTTCACAAGTACGTGGAGGAAGAAGAAAATAACATCCATAATAATAATACTGCCATGGAAAGAAATCAGTTCGACGAAGACGAAAATAATAATAATAACAGTAATAATAAAAGAATGGACTGGGAAAGAGAAAAGAGAAAAAATAGTCAAACTCCAGGAAGACAGCCCAGTACTCGAAAGCGTTCACTAGTACTTCCTCTTTTACGAAAGCGAAACAATAATAATAATAATTCCAACAACAATAATGACGCCAACTATAACAATAAAGATGAAGCCATTGACGAGGAAATGCGGGAAAAGGGAATGACTCCTTTAATTGAAACCTTTGAAGTTAACATCGCCACGGATTACTACTTTAAAGTTCAAACGCACTCCGCCACTTCCCAGCCTTCTTCTCGCGGTACTAAGAATAATAATAATAATAATAATAATAATGCGGACCCCGGCTCCCCCACGTATATACCCCCCACGACGGTGGCCGCAGTCACCGCTGGGTACCCGACACTAGCTCGTTACGGCACTATGGAGAATTTCCCCGTTCCCTCTCCTCATCATCGCCATCCTAATTCAAATAATAATAATAATAATAGTAATAAAAAAAAGAAGAATAATGCGGCAGTTACCGCGACGACGACCACCACCACGCTTCCTCCTGGTGTAGCTTCTCCTACCACAGGAGCGGCTCCAGTGTTGGTGGGTCAGTACCACCGCGCTACTGGGAATCACTTTAACGAAGACGACAAAAAGATTCGAAAGGAGGTCGAAAAAACGGAGAAACGCAATTATTACTTGAGCGCTAATCGCGTCAATAATAATAATAATAATAAAGAAGAAGATAATAATAATAATAATAATAATCGTAAAGAGGAAAAGTACCCCAGTAATATGTATTGTGGTGGTGAAGAGCATCTTTCAAAGTCAGCCATGTCGCAGAATGAGCACTTTTACTTTACCCTGACAGAACACTATGAAAAGTGGAAGCAGAAACGCTCGCAGGAAGAAGAAAAAGGAGACCCTTCGCCTCATCATCATTCGAATAATCCTAACGCCAACTTTGACCGAATCCGTATTAATCTTATTTAAAAAAAAAATAAAAAATAAAAATGGAGCCAATACAAGGCAAACATTCTATTAATAGGATGACGATGACGATTTTATATACCCCCTCATTATACTTGCTCTTTTCACAAAAAAAAAAAGAATAGTTTTATATTATAATAGCTGCATATGTACTAGAAAAAAGGAAAATAACAATTTCAAAAGTCTTTTTTTTCTTTGCATTATTATTACCGAAAAAGCATGTCAGAAGCCGACTCAGTGTTTGCAAGTGTTTTTATTACCATTACTATTATTATCCTTTCCCTTCTTCACTCTTTAATCGAATAAAGAAAAAAAAAAGTAGTAAAAAAGAAATAATAACAAAAAAAAAAAGAAAAAACATTTAGTGGATCACATATTAATACATTTATTAAATTAATAATACTGTATATATATAAAAAAAAAAAAGATGATGCGCTCTCCTGCAAGAGGCGTACCCTCTTCTTCTTCCTCTAGTGCCCTACGTCGGTGGTCGGCGGTGTCTCCCATGATAGCCATCTCACCCTCCTCTACCGCTGTATGGGATAGCAAACGATACAGTTTCAACTACGCTACTCGCTCGCAGATGAATGAGATGCGACAGCCAGATTACATTCACGATAAACGATATGGCGTGTTCAGTAACGAAGGCAACGTCGCCAAGGCACGTCGTGGATTGCCACACATTACACCTCTCTACCGCACACACATGAACCTGTGGGATACCGACACGGACGGCAGTAACAACCGCTTCTTCCGTAGTTACGTCTTTGGTCAGAGGGAGTTGCACCTCTTGCTGAACCGCCCACACGGCTTTGAGGCGGACCTCTCCTCCGCCGGCCAGCAGGGCTACAGCGCTTATGAGTTGAATATGGATGTACGGTATAAAGGAGTGCCCCAGCCGGCGATCACCAACGCTCACTACGAGCCCGAGTGGCAGTACACTCTCTACCGTCAGCACGGGAACAAGGACCCCAGCGCGTTGAATAACCCTCGTAGTCCTTTTACAGAGGAGATACTTGGAGAGGAGTTGCTGCAGATACGCGACATCAAGAGTGTGGAGCACTGCAAGGCGTGGTTCGACCGGCTTCAGTATTTGATTCAACTTCACTACGACGCGGTGGGCGACGTCGGACCCTTCAAGTCTCGTCACACTCAACACGTCCATACCTTCTTCATGTCCTTCTACGATGCCTTGAGCTCTTTTGACTTCCAGGACCACTATCTGCTAGAGCAGTTCCACCGCTGCCGCCCCGACTCTCTGCAAGACCTTTTTGGGGTCTTTCTCGAGATGGAGGCCAACTACGTGAACGAAGACTACTGCCCGCGCTGCAGTCTTTCCCTTCATGACACGCGATTCTGTGGCGAGGGAGATGCCGATACCCCTTTTCGCAAGCACCGAGGTCGCTGGGCGCCGCACCAAAAGTGGGGGAAGGAGTGGTATGATGTGGTGGTCCGCCGGGCGGAGGCGCTGTGGTATCGAGCGACGGAGGACCCATATTTCGGAACCACCGAGCACTCCCAGAAGCAAGTAGAAGCCCTGTTGAAAGTGTACACCAGGACCAAACAGCGTGCCAAGGCGGTGGACTTCCTTCACCGACTCCGTGGATCGAAAGAGTTCCTCTACGGTCGTGTGACCATCACCCCGTCGATGCAAGAGGCCTACGACGTCCTCCTCGACACCACCCCCCACCCGCACCTCCTCACCAACCAGTACTCGCTGGAGGAAGGGGTAGCCGGGTACTTGGGGGAGCGTAATGTCATCCCTCACTCGCCTTTACAGATGCGCCTGGACTTGGAAAGAGATAAGTGGCGACGACAGCAAAAAGAGGAAGGCGTCGTGCGGGTGCCACCGGCGGGGTGGAAGGTGGATACGAGCACCATCGTTCCCTACGCCGTCGATCCCAAGACGAAGCACATCACCAACTGGAGAGAGGTGAAAAAGGGAATTGAGGACTCGTTTATCGCGACCGGGCTGCCGGACACTGCCTATTCCAGTCTAGAAATGAAGCAAAGAATAGCGCTGCGTCATGAAATCGCTCAACGAGGGGCGCGTCGAGCGGTGTTGGAGACCCAACTCCGAAAAGAAAAAGAGGCGGTCCAGCAGGCCAAAAAAGGGGCCACCTCTCTGATCTTTCCAGACCGGTACTGGTACCGGGTGTTCGACACCTCCCCTGAGGCCCTCAAGAGCTTTGGACTGTCCTCCCCCGCCGGTACGCTCTTCACCGCGGTCACTAAAGTGCTGCCCGACCCTGCCGCCGTCACTGTCAGCGATGATAAGGACGGGGGACAGAAGTATGTGTTTAATACGACGGAGGTGGTGCGGGAGTGGTTCGGGGAGGGGATGGAGAGTGGCGCGGTGCTACGATGGACCCCTAAGGACGACAAGGGAAAGCCGTTTGACGCGGTGGTAGTGGGCGTGAACCAAGACGGTCCGGAGTCCGACTGGTCACTCTTTATTCAGCGCCTCGATGATCAGCGGTTAGTGAACGTGGGGAAGAATGTATCGGAGCTGTACGACCGCTTCGCCCGAGTGGAGCCGCTGTACAAGGTTCAAGCCGTACCGCTCTTTCGGGATCTAAAAACAGTCAAGGAGGAGGTGGTGGGGCAGACGGTGGGGGTGCGCGACAAGCAGCTCTACGTGCAGTGGCGGCTACTTCCTGGAGGTGGAGAGGCGACCCTCAATAAAAGTGTGGCGGTGCCTTTAGGGGATATCTCTCACGTGCAGGCCACCTACAAGATTAGAGAAATCGCTTCCTCCACCGAAACGTTGGAAGAGCCGCCGTCCTGGCAAACGCCTTTCCGAAACGACTTTCTAGACGAAAAGTTGAAGGAAGTGGAACTCAAACCGTTCAGCAGGGAGCAGTGGGCGTCGTTGGTGGAGGGGAAGTACACCCCGAAAGAAAAAATATACGGCTATACGCAACACAATAAAGTGGATGACTTTGAAACCAAAGAGTACAAGGACCGACTTCTCTCCCGACAGTACTTTCACAACCCACAGGGGTTCGAGGTGATCCCGGAGGCGAAGGAAAGGTCTGTATTGTTTCGTGGGAAGGAGGAGCACCGACAGGTGAGTGGACTCCCTACCGTTGATCGAGACGAGTTGGAAAAGGCCTACCAGCTACACCCCTCGCAGACCGTCACTGACGAGGAAGAACAGCTCATTGAACAAGCCCTGAGAGACATTAGCGGAAACCGACCGGGTAACTTTATCAAATCCAACTCGGAGCGGAGTAAATTAGAGTTAAACGAGTCGTGGTGGACGCCGTTTCAATACGGCTGGGAGGAGCGCAATCGTGAAGTCAAGGCCCTGTATGATCCGACGGAGCAGCGGTTGGTGGAGGGCGGCAGTTTGCCTTTCCGTGGGGCCCTTCCACCCTTCGGAACCTCTTACGGTATTGGAGAGCGGATGCGGGAAATTATTCAAGACTACACCAAAGGATTTGGATTAGGACCGCATCAACACTCTCCCTCGAGTGATCTCTACCGCTTTGACAGCTTCAACAATGAACAAAAGAGAAGTCAGCGTCTGACGTTGGAAAATGTTGTGGTGCGACTGTTTAACGAAAAGATGTGGAATCAGAATAACAAGGAGGACTATCAATGGGCACTGGAGATGATTAGCGCTGTCTCCCCTAAGCTACACGGAACAGAAATTAATGTGAAGCAGTTACTACTATCGTTACGAGAGTGGAGAGAACAGGGACGCAAGCCCTCCTTACTGTTGGTGAATGTGCTGAATATCTTTTTAAAGGACGAAATCGAGCAGTTTAACCAAGGATTACCCGCCGGAGTCCCGCGCCTCCGTCTTGCCCATCTTTACGATACCACGACGGCCACGGCGGGAGAGGGGGAGAATAATAATAATAATAATAAGATGGAGACGGCGGATGGACGCTTATGGGAGGAAACCGACGCACTAGAAACCAAAATGGACTACTACAACGACTCCATTCATCACAGGACTCGCAGTGAGGAGGCCTACATTCTCTCGCTCGTGCAGTCCGCGCAGGAGAAGGAGATGAACGCGAGCGTGTTCTCCGATAATGCGCTTCGTAGCTACACCGCTCAATACATTCTACAAGAGTTTCAACTAGAGCTGACCACTCTTGTCGGGAAGGATATTCCCCCGAGTGTCACTGCCGCCCGCACACAGGCCAACAACGGCAACCACGCACGGAATGGCGGTAATGTGGCTCAGCTGGTGCGGGCGAGTGAGTTAGCGAAACTGTTGGAGAAGTATCAGGTCACCTCGCAAGGCGTGATGATGGTAATACGTGGGCTGTCGCTGCACCCTGAGCAGCAGTCTCTTCCCGCTGAAAGCACCACTGAACTGTCCAACGAGGGAGGCGGATTAGGAAAGGACTTTGCGGTGCCGGTGTCGCTTATTCTTTCCTGGACGGGTCCCTCGGGAACGAACCCAGGAGGAAGGGATGGCAATCAAAATAATAATAATAGAAGCGGTGGTGGTAGTAATAATAGTAACAGTCATAACAATGTGATGGCCACCCTTCGTCGTGATACCGGGGCCAAGACCACCGCCACCAGCAGCTCGTCAGTACACTCCAAGGATAAGATGGTAGTTCACGTGTTGGAAGAGCTCTCTTACCTCCACGACGGCGCGGCTGCTGATATTCAGTACGCGATTGCTCAAAACTCCAAGAATCCGTATTTACAACAAGAGTTCATCACCGCTTTTGCGTCTGTATTTCAGAACGATGTGGTTAAGACGCAGCATCAGTTTAAGGAGTACACCGAGGGGAAATATGTTCCTAACATCACCGTCGCTTTCGAAGTCTTTGTACACTTTTTAAAAAAGGCCGCCAAAGCCACCGTAAGCCCTCCAACATCGGCTGAAAAGGGAAAGAAGAAGGGAGAAGACATCCACAACAGTGATCATAATACTAGTAGTAGTAATAATAATAATAATGACTTTATCAAGGAGTTCTTCGACTTGGATTGGGAAGACATCACCGCCGGGGAGACCCCTCGACTCCGTCAAGCACGGGTTCGTCTACTCCCGCTCACGAAAGGACCGTTCCGATTCGAAAATACGCTTCTCGAGGAGTTGGAAACGTTTCACCGATTTAATCAATTCCACATTACCGCCGGAATATCACAGGTGCCCACCACAGGCTTCATCGCGGCCAACTCCAAAGGATTGAATTACTTCCAAAATAGTGTCACGCAGCCGTCCTCGAATAATCCAGACATCACACACGTCACCCAGCACCACGACGGAAACCTGGTGCACTACGTTACCAGCCAAGACTTTTATAAAGACTTTATGAACCAAGCCGCCCATCACGCTCACCGACACCCGCTTCACTTTCTGTTCTCTCTCCCCCAAGGCGCCGGTATTGTTTCCTCCTTTCATCGTTACTTCTATCGTGTAGCACCCATGCTGTCCTTTTACGAAGCCATCCTCCGCACCTACCAAAACAACAACAGCAATAATAATAATAATATGAATAAGGAGGGTCAACACTATCGACGGATGTTGCAAGAGGCAAGCATAGCGAACCAATCTTTAAGACATTTACTGCAGGCCGATAGGGCGGGTGGTGGCATGGAAATAGAGTTTCGTAGAAATGCGGAGCGGTACTGGCGAGGTGTGCTCGACGGTAAATACTTGGAGGAGCAGCAGATGATTGCTTCTCAACAGAATAATAATAATAATAATAATCGTTACAGTAATCAAAATCAAAATCAAAATCGAGGCGGCTACCGAAATAATAATAATAATAATAATAATAACAATAATAGACAAGCGGTCAATAGGGTTAAAGTCAATTTGACGAATATTCTCAGCTCCAATAATAATAATAATAAAGTGAATAGTACCAATGAAAAAGAGGTAAATAATACGAATACCAACACGACGACAACACCGCCAAAGAAGGACGCACTTCACTCTCTCCTCACAGACCTTGACGGGAAGAAGAAGAAAAAGAAGAAATAATAATATTATTTATATTATTAATAAAAATAATTGATTATTTAGTTAGAAAGGATTAAAAAAGGAAAAAAGGAAATATATATATATATATATATATATATATATATATGTTTATTATTTATAGGATTAAAAAACAAAACAAAAAATTAAGAATTTCCACAATGTTACCCATCTAAACTTATTAAGTTCTGTCTACACACACACACACACACACATATATAAAACAAAAAAGAAAAAAGAAAAATGTTATTCTCTAACAGTTTTAATTTTTTTACATTTATATTTATACATCTCCTTATACATACACTTTCCCTCTCTTTCTCCTTACTTTATTATTCTTTTATTGTTTACACGAACTAATGCCAACATTTAGATACAAAAGATAAATATAAAAAAAAAAAAAAATAGGAAGCAAAAAAAAAATGAACGAAGCTTCCTCCTCTCCAGTAGTGGAAACCAACAATAATGAAAACGAGAAGGACAATAGCCATATGAATAAGAATGATGAGGATAATAAAAATAGTAATAATAATAATGATAGGTTTTACTTACTTACCACGGATCCACAAGAAAAGCAAAAACTATACGGGGAGCTGTTTAGAAAGAAGGCGAAAAATAATATTAATAATAATAATAATAATAGTATGGCATCTCTTTCCGCAGAAATTGAACTATTTCTAAGCGAAACGTTATCGTCTATTCAACAACAACAGTCCAACAATAATAATAATAATAATAAGTCCATCATGAACTTCTATACCCGTCTGTATACCGTCTGCAGTGGCGACCCACTAAAGGGAAAACTGCTGTATAAAATACTATCTCTTCATCTTACGAATGTTTTGGAGCAACAAGTACTGAATCCTCTTCTTCACGCGCTCGACCCTAAACTTCCTTCTGTTCGTCGTAAGAATAATAATAATGAAGAGGAAGATGATGATAGTGAGGAGGAGGAAGAAGAAGAGGATACTGTGCTAGGTGAGGGTAGTGTTTCTCCCTCTCCTTTTCTAAAACAAGGCAGAAATAAAAAGAATCGATCTTCTTCTATAAACAGTCCTCCTGAATCTTTGTTCTTCCGAGCCCCTTCCTTAAATAATAATAATAATAATAATAATTCGTTAACCTCTTCGGTGATGGCATCCCCGCACAGTTATGCACATAATAATAATAATAATAATAATAATAATAATTCGTCTTTTGCCTCACCGCATTCAGTGGAGGATAAATCCTCCAAAAGTAGGGAACGAAGTAGTAGCCATAATAATAATAATAATACGCTACGTAACTTATTCAAAATCTTTGACCTCGGGGGAGGAAAGGACTCTTCAAAAGATAAAAAATCAAATAATAATAATAATAATAAAGAGATGGACAGGGAGGAAAGTATGAAAAGTTATCGTAGCAGTAGCAGTAAAGAAGCTCACGGTATGCCAGGCGCGCACCACAGCGCTACCGCCCCTCCCTCTCCCTCCTCTTTTATCGTCTCTGATCTCCGTAATCATCATAATAATAAAATGGAAGTGGGAGAAGAAGAAGGGGTACGTTATACGCCAATGCGTGTCCCTTCTATTACTGCGAGAGTGGTAGCCGACTTGGAGGAGCCCTTGCCTCCGCCACTGCTCCTCGATACCACAGACACTCCTTCCCCACCTCCTCCTCCTCATCCTCATCATAATAAAGAAGTAGAAGTGGTAGAAGAAAAAGGAGAACGCTATAGTCTTTTACAAGCCTTTCATAAAGAGTATAAAAATTGGTTAGAGTATCAAAAGATAGTGAAAAGTTATTTTTCCTACTTGGATCAGTACTACACCAAGCGATACGGCACCGACCCTACGCATGTGCTGCTCATGAAGCTGTTTTGTAAAATAGTGTATGAACCGTTAAGAAATTTAATGAATTTAGAGTTGATGTTATGTGTCAATGATATTCGAGATGGATTTCATAAAGAACTGATTGAGAAAATTACGCATCATGCTTTTCATAATCATGAAAATGAAAATAGTAATAAATTTAAAACATTGATAGAAAAAAAGAAAAACATTCACCTTATCCAAACTATATTAGCCGACTGGAATGATATTTGTGTTTATCTTCAAAAATACAATCAAAATAATCGAAATACGTATCTCGATGTATTTACCTCCCTCCATAATAATAATAATAATAATAATAATAATAATAATAATAATAATAGAAATAATAATAATTATTATAATAGCAGTAATGGTAACTCGGCCATGAGTACACCTACTCTTACTTCTCTTCATTTAAACAACAACAACAATAATAATAATAATACAGCCGTTCGTGTGAGTGCGACACCACCACCGTTTTCTTTAAATAATAATAATAATAATGACGGAAGCTCTCCTTCTGGATTAACGAGAAAGAGAAGTTTTCTTTCTTTTTTTAGCTCCAGTCGAAATAATAATAATAATAAAAACCTATCGCTAGATACAACCCCTTCCCAGACACCACTGATGAATTATGGAGATAATAATAATAGTTATTATAATAATAATAATAATAACAATAATAATAATAATTTTTTTTCATTATCTGAAATTTCTCAAAGCGGATTTCAACACGTTACGGTGTCTATTCCACGTAGAGAAATTACTGCCGTCAGAGAAATATTATACGCGTCCATCGAAAGAAATAATAAATTTTTTAATAATAATAATAATAATAACGCTAAAAGTAAATGTTCTAACAGTAAAACAGTCAATCACGCGAGAAAATTTATTGAACAAAATCATAAAATTAACAACAACAATAATAATACTAATAATAATTTAAACAATTCCCTCAATTCAGAACACTTTTTTTCTAATGTCAGTGACTCTGGTGCTAGCAACCCTAACGATAGTTTCTCTTTTAATTTAAATAATAATAATAATAAACATAATAACAACAATAATAATACTATTTTTCAATACGCTTTCGGGGAGTTGTATTTGGATCATCTCACAGATTTTTATAATGCAGAGAAAATTATGCGAGAACACTATTTCTTCACGAATCCTAACCCTACCACTGTATATCCTAATAATAATAATAGTAATAATAGCGGTGGTAGCTGCACACCTCCTCCTCCTCATTATCATTCTACTCCAGAGGGAGAAATCAATCCTAATAATAATAATAATAAATCAAAATCGATTTCTTCGGAAAATACTGTTTTTATTGATTATTATTTTGCATGGGTGAGGCAGATTGAAAGGCTGGAAAGTATTTTTTTTTCCAAAACATTATGGGAAGATGATGAAGATGATGATGAAATAAATAATAATAATAATAATAATAATAAAGCGGCGGAAAGGGAAAAACATTCGAATCCTATAACCCCATTTAATATACGAAATAATAATAATAATAATAATAATTTATCGCTGGATTCATCCTCATCACTACCAGTGGAGAGTCTTTCGTTTACCGTGCAGGAAACTTTATTCTCTATATTGAAGCAACAAGATCACCGAAAAGTATTACTGGATGAGAAAATCGGTTTATCCCGTTATTTAAATATTTGGCGAAATCAAAAAACAAATCATAATAATAATAATAATAATAATAATCAGAATCAAAAAAAAACGGAAGAAGAAGAAGTAAAAACTACCATAGAACGATTTTTCTTTCTTTCTTATAATAATAATAATAATAATACTTTATCTATAGAGTGTTTACTGTCCTCTTATTATCAGTTTTTCTTTGAAGATTCTGCCTCTACTACTAAAGGCAATCGTGCCCGAAATAATAATTATAATAATTATAACAATAATAATAATAGAGAAAATATTATTTTATTATTCTCCTCCATACTGTCCAAGTGCACGTTACTGTGGGCATCCGAACTATTAGAATTGTATTTACGATTTATTATTCGCATGGAGGAGAATAATAATAATAATAATAATAATAGTTGGAGAAAGCGAAAAGTATCACCATCAGAGATTTTTGGTTTACGCCGTGTTCCACTTTTAATGCATGGTGGAAAAGAAGAAAGGGATTTTTTGAAAAGTAAAAATAATAATCATGTTGATAATAATAATAATTGGTTTCTTCTCTCCGATGCGTTTACTGCCCAACAACAAAACTCTCTTTTATCGTTAAAGGATTGTATGGAAAGAATAACATCGGTAGAAAATAATAATAATAATAATAATAGTCATAAAAGGAAAAGGAAAGAGGGCAGTGCGCTGCTGCCAGCGGAAACGGCCTTAAAACTAGAATTAATCGAAAGTTTATTTCTTCTTTTTAAAAAAGAAATTCTATCGGATTTAGTGATAAACCTTTGGCTGATTCCCCCCTCTTCCTCCTCTCCTAATAATAATAATAATAATAATAGCAGGAGCTACTATTATTATAATTTAAACAACAATAATAATATTAATAATAATGAAATATTATTATTAAAGTCGTTGGAGGATGCCTTCACCGAGTTAGTCAATCCTTTACGATGGACTGCAGAGGGGAATGAAACAGCGTATAAGCGAAGAGCTCGTTTAATCACTGATACCACTGAACACTACCATCATCATCTTCACAATATAAATAGTAATAATAATAATGATAATGAAGATAATAATAATGAAGAGGTAGCAGTAACATTGGCTTCTCCTCCGCCTTTACTTCGGATCAATACGAGTAGTATGTCTCGATCGGCTAATAATAATTATAATAATTATAATAATAATAAATGGCTCGCCTCTACTCCTTCCATCTTCTTAATGAAGGATGCCTCTGGGGGTTTACGACACTTATTAAAGTTGAATGAATTATATCAAACCTATAACAATAATAATAATAATAATAAAATAAACTCTTTTTTTCAGTTTGATCTTCTCTTCGCCGACTACTTGGACTATCTTCACTATCAATTGCTGGAAAAGGCGACCCACTATAATAATAATAATAATAATAATGAAGAGGAGGATGAAGATAGCGTGCTGGAATGGTTGTACGGTCTCTCAGTAGTGCTTCGACATATCAGTGGATTAGTGTGTTTGCTCGATAAACGAGAAAACTTTTACTCCCAGTACAAAAATAGGTTTGGAAAAAGACTCGTCGTGACATTAAATAATAATAATAATAATAATAAGGATAAAGTGCAGTGTACGGTGCTGGAAATGGTGCTGGAATTATTTCAATTCCACGTTCGTTTTGCGGAATCTCATAAAGAACGATTAATAGAACTGATCACCGACACATTTCTACTCTTTCCCTCTCCCCGTCGTCGGCAGTGGTGGCTAGGAGCTGACGAAACAAACCATAATAATAATAATAATAATGAAAAGGAATCACTATTATTATTATCATCAAGAGGAGAAGGGGAAGAAGAAGACGATAATGACGAAGTGGAAACCATTGAAGACTTTTTATTTTCGTTAGCGCTAGAAAATAAAAATTCAAACCCTAAAATTGTGCCTCTTCTACGTCAATTCCTCCACACTGATGACGAGGAAGAAGACGAAGAAGAAGATAATAATAATAACAACAACAACAAAAAGAATAAAAATAAATCAAACGGAAAAGAAAAAAGGAAGAAAAAATTCCTCACACAGTACTCTTCCTCACGTTACACCTCCATTGAAGTGTTGGACGAGATGACGCTGATGATGAGAGAAGTTCAATATAATTTATTCTTTCTACGACCCCAATTCCTTGCCTACCGAAAAAATATTAATAATCATCATAATCATAATCATAAAGATTCATCAATTGCTTCTACGGTGATGACAGTAAGTTTAATTCGTCAGTCTAATTGGCCTTTAACGGTACTGAACATTAATAATAATAATAATAATTCGCTTTATCCTTCTTCTTCTTCATTGACGGCTGGTGGTGGTGGACGGCGACGACCTTTACCACTGCATTCGTTCTTTTACTCACTGGAAGCGCTTTATACTAACTTTTTTCATCAACAGTATCCATCGAAACGACTGCTGTGGTTTCATGAAAATACGAATAAGAATTGCTGTTCCGTAGTACTGGAATGGAAAAAACAACATCCTCATAATAATAATAATAATAATAATAATAAAACGACACTCTCTGTTGAGGAAGGGATGACGATACAGACTAATTTTTTACAAGCCAACATTTTATTAACGCTTTACTCTCATCAAAAAGAACAATATAACAATAATAATAATAATGGGGTGGCTTCCATTTCTGTATCAGAGTTGTTTTATCAGCTCTACGGCTCTCAAGGTGCGACGACGGTGGTAGAGGAGGAAGATCGTGCGGCATGGGCAGAACTCGAGCGACAGCTGTTACTGCTCTCGCAGAGTGGGCTCGTCCTTCTCCTTACTGAACCCCAATACCAAAATAATAATAATGATAATAATGAAAATAATAATATTATGGAAGAGAAAAAAGTGTCGCTGCATACGGCTTTAGAGTGTACTTCCAAGGGTATTAGACTACCGCCTACACTACCTCCACAAAATAATAATAATAATACGAATCATCATCATCATAATATGAATAATAATAATAGTACTGCCTCACCGGTAGCCAAGGGTGTACTCACAATTGCTATTATTACGATTCTCAAGAACGCGGAAAAGGGAAATAATAATAATAATAATGAAAAGAAAAAATTTACTTTTTTAGAACTTTCCACAAAGTTGGTCGAATACTTTCAAAAACAAGAAAATATTCGACGACAGAACCGTCAAACTAACAATAATAATAATAATAATAATATTAATGACAATAATAATAATAATAATATTAGTATACCAAGAGCCGATATTAAAAGTGCTATTGAAGATTTAATCGCAAAGCAGTACGTGGAGAGAACCGACGGTCAGTATTTTAGTTACTGTCCTTGAAATAAACATGTTTATTTATTTATTTACTTATTTATTTCAATTTTTTATTTTGTGTGCATTTTTTTTTAAATATTTATACTTACAGGAATAATGCTTTATTGAAAACAGATTATTATTTTATGACTTTACTGGTTTTTTGTTGTTCATTCCACTTCATCTCTTTTCTTTTTTTTTTATTTTTCCTTTTTTTTTTTGTTTACGTATATGTATATACATTTAATCTATTTTAGAAAAAAAGGAAAGGAAAGGAATTTCCTTCGGTTAGTGAGAGACTGTTATAGTATGTTATTTAATACATCTCATACACACATAAATATAAATATATAATAATAATAAAAAAAATAGAATCATACAGTAAAAATAAATAAAACAAAAAAAAAAGTGTGAGTATAGATGAGAAAGACAGGTGTAATACTTCTCTGTGGGTCGTCTTCATCTCTTTCCAAATCTGCTACACATTATCCTAATAATAATAATATTATTATTAAAAATAAAAAGATTCACTTCCCATCATCGCCGAGACGTTTTCCTTTTTTATTTTCTAGTTCCTTTTCCTCTATTTACTATACCAAACGATTCTTTAACTCTCATACTATTATTATTAATACTGAATTATCATCGTCGTCCGATAATAATAATAATAAATGTGTTACTCGTACGATAGACCATTTAAACTCCTTTTCCATTAGCCGAATTAAAAACGCAATGAAACGAATTTCGCCTTCTTTGAATCATCAAAATAATAATAATAATAATTTAAATAATAATAATAATAATAATAATAATGGGTTGAACTCTTTTTCGGTTTCTTCGGGTATATTTCATTCTAATGTGATCCGCTACTCCATCGATAATAATCATAATCATAATAATAAACATTATATTACAGAATATAAAACTACTATAGAACTGTACCGCGATCCTTTTCCTGCCACTGACGCTTCTCCTAGGGTATTGAAGGCACAAGGCATCGTGGTAGTGATGGACGACAATAATAATAATAATAATAATGAACAGCATTCGAAGTATATTAAACAATCCGAAATTGCCGCCGCCATGCACGCCGAAGATATAATCAATTATTTTAATCTTTCGCTCTTTTCTTTACAAAAGTCTCAGCAAAATTACGCGATACAGAAACAAAAAGAATACGACAGTATATCTCTGAACGACTATAACAACCTTGATCCTAATAATAATAACAATCCCGTACCGTTAGTGGTACCCATACACGTCACTCCTCCTCATCATAATTTTGAATTTTTACTGCTGCACCACAACGAAACCGATCTAAATACGTTTCAAGACAATAATAATAATAATAATAATAATAATAATTGTTCTCTTCATCATATACCACCCCCTTTAGTTTACTATCCTCATGGAAGCCCGCCGCCGTCATCACCTCTTCATGATAATAATAATCATAATAATAATGATAATAGTGTGTATTCTAGTACCACTACAACAACAACAACAACAGAGGTCAAAGAAGCGGAAGTTCTCTCTGAAAAGTTAATAGTATCTAACAAGGAAAGTAAAAACAAACAAGAAGAAACTAATAAAGAAAAAAAAGGATTTAAAGAATCATCCAAAGAGAGTGAAACTATTACCCCAGAAAGTATTATTTATTATCGGAGTCGTGTCATCTTTCCTTGGCAGGTGTACACTCACAATAATAATAATAATAATAATAATAATAAAGAGTACTCCTCTTCTTCTTCTCCTACTTACTACTATGCTCGACACCACAAGAATAATAAAAACTTTTTTCAATACTTTTTCAAACATTATAAACATTTTTTCCGTTTTGGAGGAAATACAAATCGGTTAAAACGGACTAAAGAAGTGTATAAGGCCCAACACATTCCTAATTTTGAAGTATCCACTGCTTCTTTTTTAAATCCTAATAATAATAATAATAATTACAGTTCTTCTCTCTCCGTGGAAGAAGAAGAGCGTCTTTGGCAACAAACATTTGTAAACACTAAATTCTGTTATACAAAAAAACGAAATAAATCGTTAACGGGTAAAAAAAATTATTTTAACTCGGTAGCACTGACACACCCCTATTGGTATGATGAAGAGGAAGCACAACAGTGCTTAGACCGTATACGACAGTATTGTGAAACTTTTTTCATGAACCAACAGATACAAGACAAGAATAATAATAAAGCATCATCATCATCATCATCGGCAGTGTTTCGGTGGGAGCACTGCTATACTACTCAAAGACAACGAATGAGTAGAGCCGGAGAGCAAGAGTACTTCATTGCGGAAATAAAAATACCCTTTTCTTCCTCTATTCATCATCATAATCATGATCATAATAAAAATAAGGATGGGTCTACGCCACAGTATTTGTGTGCGTTAGGAAAAGGGTTAACACCCGACATTGCCCTCCATCTCGCAGCGATGCACGGCGAACTATTATGCGACTATCATCGTGTGAATCTTTTCTTGGAAAGAGAAGCGAAACCAAATAATAATAATAATAGTAACAGGGAAGAGGAAAATAAGCGAGTGGAGTATAATCAAAAGATGAGAGAGTGTCAGTTAAAAAAGTACGATTTTGTGAAAGGAGTGGGACGTAATGGGTACTATCCTCTACCGATAACAGAAACTACCACCAACAGGATTTCAGCGTTACCATCATCATCATCATCACCACCACTGCCGCTGAAGCAATACACTTCTCCAGGGACTTTTTTGTGGTTTGATAAAGAAAAGGATTTCTTCTTGAATGATATCAATGGTCATCATCAACATCACTTCGACGACTCTCTCGAGGCAGATCATGAGCATAATCATAATAATAAACATGTTTCTTTTGATGAAAAAAAGGAAACGACAGTCATTGAAGTATCCCTCCTAGAGGAGGAAAGGGACAATAACGACGGCGACGTCAGAGGGAGGAAAAAACTTTCTAATAATAATAATAATTCATCATTGTTATTGCCCAACACGCCAACTTTCCCATCTCCATCGAATCACTATTTCGTCTGTCGTCATTCGTCCTCCGAGCGATATTACATTATTCAAGAGCTGTTATCCACACTGCAGCTCGCGAGTATGGAGGTGTCCTCGACGTTTCCTGCCCTATTACCGGAAGCCTATTTGATGTATTATTATTATATGAAGTACATTTTAGTGGAAAACTCTTCTTCTTCTTCCTCTACTACTACAACTATAATAAATCCGAATGACATTTATCATTTATTTTTCCTCTCGCAGAAAGGGGACACTTACCGGTGTGATATTTTACTTCCCGTCGTCGCCAACAGTCACGCACCCTATTATTTTAATCACCATCACCATCATCATCATCATAAGGAGGAGGAGGATACAGATTCCTTAGCGTCTTATGAGAATGTGAACACAGTTCGTGGAGGGTCAGGCGTCGCACGAACGATGAAGGAAGCCATCGCGTTAAGTATTCTTCACTGCGTGGATGTGTTGTACTTTATTGGACTGCCGTTTCTAAAAAAAGACGCAAAGAGAGAGGAAGGAGAAAAGGCTTCTTCTTCTTCTGAAGTTATAACCAATGCAACCCTCACTGTTCACAGTAATAGTAATAATAATAATAATAATAATAATAATAATGGGGACAATAAATATGAAAAGTTGATCCAATTTTTAAAAGATTACAGCACTGTTAGGAAATCACTGAATCTAACGTATAATTATATGTGGGAAGACATCATTACCGACAAGACACACACCGCTGCTGAGAATAGGGAAGATAATAATAATAATAATAATAATAAGGATAAGGATAATAATAATAATAATAATAATAATAGTAATAAAAATACTTTATCGACAACAGACCATTCATCGTGTTTAAAAGGATGGAAGGAAGGGGCGATAAAGGGTTATGAAATGTATCCCAATCATAATTTTCTTCGCATTCAAAACAATAATAATAATAATAATAATAACGAAGGTGAAGAAGGGTACGTTGGTGATAGAGTACCTTATATGCTGCCCTACTACTCCAACACGGCGGCTGGAACAGCCACTGAAACCAATACCAATAATAATAATAATAATAGCACTTCGTTTTATGCTTTACCTCCCAACATGCATCATTTACTCTACGCCCTTCAACTCGACATCCCAGAAGATTATAATATCATTAACGCCGATGAAAGCCTCGGAAAGGGAATTCCAAATGAAGTGTTAATCGATATGGGCAATGACGTTCGTACTTCTGTGGTAAAGTATATTAAAACGTTTCATCTTTTGAAAGTGGAGCACAAAAGAAAACTTCAAACGAGTCATAATAACAATAATAATAATAATAATAATAAAGAGTTGGATAAAAGGGAAAAAGGAGAGTCATACACTCCGCTGCCCTTCGACTTGGATGATTATTTGTTTCCCACATACACCGCCGAAAAAGAAGCGGAAAAGAATCGTAAACCTCACCTACACAGCAAAAACAAAAACGGTGGTGTTGGTGATGATCGTCTTTCCTTTTCTCAAGTCTACCCTCTCGACAGTTTTAACTTTCCCTCGTTGGATGAAATGCAGTTAAAGTACGCCACGTTACAAGAGGAAGTCTATCACACGTCCATCGGCGCCGCCGCTCCCACCTCGCCACTGTACGCCCCTTCCGTGTTTATCTCTCCCGTCGTCACTATTGCCTTTTTAGAAATACCCAATCCTGTGTGGTTCGAATATTATCGTAATGATTTACACCGCTTGAATTCCAGGAATACAAAAAAAGAAGAAACCAACAAAAACAAAAACAGCAACACTACTACTACTAGTAGTACTGTTGCGGCCTCTTCACCACGACCACCACTAGAACAGGAAGAGACATGGCTAGCGATTGGGGCTTCTTTAAAACGAAAGGATGCCGAAAGAATGTGTTTCTTACATGCCGCCTCGCTGTTATTGCACGCCAACAACTCCACAGCAAACGATAAAGCATTCACCACCCAAATTGACGTGGTGAAGGACTTTCCTTTCGGTGTTCATCGGAGAAGATTAGGTTACAAGACGAACGAGGGGCAGTATATTCCTAACCAACTCTATCATGAGATGGAGCCCTTCTTTTACTCTCCTAGCGAGCACCACCATCATCATCATAATAGTCGTAAAAAAAAATTCAAACGATACCATCAGCAAGTAAAGCCGTTTCTGCATGGACTACTGCACACACACCTTTCGGAAACGGAGGAAGAAAGAAAGCGTAAGACGGAAATGGGAAGAGAGGAGGTGAAGAAAAGAGAGTGGGAGCGAAAGGAAAAGTTCTACCGCTAAATTACATCTATTATATATATATATATATATAAAAAAAAAAAAACGATGAAAATAGCTTCTTTGTTGTTGTTGTAGTTGTTTTCATCTCTTACAAAAGAAAAAAAAGAAAAAGGATATCACATCCATCCAATACCTTTTCTACTACCCTTTCTTCTTATTATATACTAAAAAAGAAACTAAAAAAAAAAAGAAAAGCATTATTATTATTATTATTTTTCTTAGAGCACATCATTATCATGAATCACACAAACACGCTACACACCAGTAACAGCCGGTCTCACCAACCGCCAAAGTATTGCTGGCTCAAGATCGCCATCTTTGACGCCTTTCCTCGCGTCCCATCCGTCTTTGGTCGTGAGGTGCAGGAGAATAAAATTCTTTTTCGCGAGTCCAACTCCAAAAAAGCTTCCAAAACAAAACACTGTGAGGTGATTTACACGGAAACCCCTGAAGAAAAGAATTACTACTACGATAACAACATCGACCCCTCCCACCTGCTGAACATCATTACCGTGGAGGTGGAACTGTTCACCAACGAAGCGCCGCTGACTTGTGAGAACTTTTACCAACTGTGTGATGCCCATAATGTCTCTGACCACATGAACACCTACGGTGGTGGAAAAGGAAAAAGTAGTACGAAGGGGGGTGGTCTCTTCTCCCCTGATCTTACCGTCAATGAAAACGACGTTAGGCTCGACACCACCAGCGCGGCGGTATATCAATACAAGGACGTCATCCCCAGCTTTAAGGGCACCTTTTTTCATAAAATTATTCGCAATTTTATTATTCAAGGCGGAGATATCTCGCTGCACGTGGAGAAGGATGGAAAGAACTTTATGCATACTCTTATTCAAGACAAAAAGAGCCACAATAGCACTTTTTGTACGGAGGAAGAAGGACTTCATACGGTACGGGAGGAGGAACTTCGATTGAACGTATCACACCACCAACGAAAAAACGTTTATCGCTTCCACGATGAAAATAAAAAACGACGACACAATCAAGTAGGGCTACTGTCTATGGCGAATAACGGCCCCAACACTAACGCCACACAGTTCTTTATCGTATCCGACGTCTCGGATCAAAACGAAAAGGCGCTGAATGGCCGCCATACCGTGTTTGGTAGAATTATCTCGGATACTAAAGCGAACAAAGGAAAAACAATTAATAATAATAATAATAATAATAAAAAGGAACAGGAAGAGGAGGAGGAGGACGATGGACTAGAGTTGTTGTTGTATTATCTGAAGGCCGCTGGGGATGTGACTGGGAAACCCTCCAAGTTTGCGATTGTTATCGACTGTGGTCAAGGGCGGTGGGAGGAGCCACAGGATGAACAAGACCACACCAACACTGTATTAGAAGAGGAGAACAAAATGGAAACGGTGAAAGATAGTGAAAAAGAAGAAGAAAAGAGGGTAGAACCGGAAAAGAAGAAGAAACATGTTTCTTACAAAGAATAATAATGATAATGATAATGAAAATGATAATAAAGGGACGATGAGGGGGAGAGGGAATAATAAAAAAAAAAAAGAATGACCTGTTGTGGTATGCTAGTGTTGGTGTACATCATTCCGTGTTCTCTTTTTTTTTTCCTTTTTTCTCCTCTTGTATCTGTGTATTTTGATTCTGAATATACCCTTTAAACGATGTTCAATAGCGTGTTTATGCATTCATGTAAAGAAGAAGAAAGTAAAGAAAAAAACATAAATAATACAGTTCATTGAATATAGAGGCTGTCTATGTTAACCAACTGATTACGAAAATAACAAATACCAATCCTAAACCACTTCTTCTCTTTCTTTTTGTTTTATTTTATTTTTATTTTATTTTTTACAGTACAACATTTAAGTGCAATTACCCTGAACAAACACAAAAAAAAAAGAGGGTAAAAGAAGGAGGAAAAAATAATAAAAAGGACCTCTTATTATCGATACCACGTCGTTATTATCTAATATACACATAAATTAATAAAATAAAATAAACATATATATTATTTTTTATTATTATTCATCCTTTCCTCCTCTAAAAGATGTCGTACCAGTACACCTACACTCTTGACTCGGATAGTACGTACGACCATCAAGGATTGCTCTTCTCTAGCGCGGTGGGGGTGGTGCTACTGCTCGTCTTTAGCACTATTGTTGTTTACTTTTACTACAGCCCCATTCTATGGATTAAACGATTCTACCGACCGAGTCATACACTACCGCCGCCTCCGCTTCCGCCTCCTCACAGCCCTTCCTCCTCCTGCCTGACATCGCCGACCCACTCCCTTTCTCATGCCAACTCCTCTTCCCAAGGAGCGGCGAAGGCTCCGACGATTGAAAAGAGAGTAAAGGGCGCCAAAAATTCGGTCTTTACCCGTAGGAAAAGAATCGGTATTAGCTTGCCGTTTAAAACGAGTCTGTTTTACTTTCCAAAGTATTTTTCTTCGCAGCGTAGTAATGACAATAGTAATAATAATAATGATAATAATAATAATGAGGAACGTAAAAGTTTTATCTCTCGGTATTTAGAAGTGGAAGAAGAGGTGGATCACGTGCAGAGCGTCTTTGCGGTTGAGGAAGCCATTCTTTCCAACAGTAACAATAGCAGCATGCAATCTATGGACAGACGCAGTCCCCCTAGTCAGGAAATACACCATGAACAAACGCCTCTCAGCGATGGTGATAGCGCTCATAATCGTAGCAATGATAATAATAATAGTTATGGTTCCCTCTCTCCCCCGGACCACCGCATCACCTCTTCCGCTGCGGGGGGCGGAGGAGGAGGCACCACTACTACTACTACTGTCAATAATAATAGTAATAATAACAACAACACAGCCCCAAAATCCCCTATTCTTCAAACCATAGAAGATTATATTAAAACCTATCATTACAAAAAAATATCCCTCGATCCTCAGGCCTCTTTATATCTCTACACCCTTCGCTATGTGTTCACTTTTTTACTCGTCGGTCAGCTGTTTCTTATCGGTATTGCGTGGTTAGCGAACCAGGAAGATGCCGTCGAGTACTTTATTGTGAAGAAGGACTTGCACGGATGTAATACCACCTCTCATAACCTGAACGAAACAGAGTGTATGGCGCTGATGCCCTTCTGTACCTACGTGAACCTCACCAAAGTAAATAGCACCGACAGCAGCAGCAGTAATAGTAAAAGTAAACAGAGTCGCAGCTATTTTAATTCCATGCGTAATAGTAAAAGTAAACAACGAAGTTTGCAGGTGAGCGTTCGAGGCGCCAAGTCCGCCGAGGTGGTAGGGCAGTGTATGCCGCGTGCACTAAGAGGTATTTATGACTTTAGCATCAAGAACATACGACCGCAGAGTCTTAGTTGGAAATATGTGGCCATGCTCGACACGTGTTACGTCCTTCTCTTTCTTGCTTGCTTTCACACCTTTGTGGTGCGCCGTATGCATCCGTTTATACATCGTGTAATGAAATCCCAGGTAAAGAGCGCGATTGGGTATAAAGTCGTGTGCGTAAGGGGACTAGACGAGGAGAATCGCATCTCCAAGGAAGCGTTCAAACAACGATTTCTTTCCCCCGAGGCGTACTTTGTATCGTCCTCAGAGGCAGAAGGAGAGGGAGGGGAGGGATCCACCGCAGCCGAGCGCAACAGAGAGCTGCACCGTGTATACGAGGACGGCAAGGACTACTACGAGTACCTCGACTGCAACGGTCTGAGCTGCCTCTTCTCCATCCTCAGCTGCCACTACTATCTCTCTACCAAGGACAACGCCCTCTTCACCCAACCCGCCCGGGTTCGACAAATCTTTTTCTCCCGGCGGCCTCCGGAGCATATGCACTCCACCATTCATCGTACGGAGAGGGACATGGCGCACCTGCAAGAGGCGGTGGCATCGGAGAAGGCACTCCGACGACGACTTCGGTACCAGACCCAGCAAACCCTCCCCTCTCCATCGCCACTAGAGGCCAGTCATGGCGGTGTGGCTGGAGAGGAAGAAGGATACCTCCTTGAACACCGCCGACCCTTTCCACGCTGTTACGAAACCGAAAAGGAGGTGCCCTATCGAGTGCTACGATTTACCAAGAGCGCCAAAGAGCTCAACGTATTCATTGAGGCGGTTCCGCTGGAGAAGAAGAACGGCATTGTTTACATCATCTTTGACGACGCCCTCTCCGCGTTTGAGTTTGTCAATTTCTTCTCCCTCCGCTTTGGCGGTTGGTGTAGCGGGGCAACAGCCTCTCTTGCAGGACCACCCGGGCACCTCATTGAGAACAACATCACCGTGCGTAAGCCACTCCTTCTCTTACGGTTTTTCGTACTCTTGATGTTCTACATTGTTTTGTTGTTTACGTGGTCCATCCCAGTCGGTTTTGTCAGCTCGATTGAAAACTTCGCCAACATCCCTACCGTTGGTAATATATTCTATCGATACTACACCACGGAAGTCCCGGCGGTGATTCGCAACTTCATCACCACGTTTCTTCCAGTCGCCATGTTGGGGCTGTTTAACATTATTCTACCCTTTTTGATTCGATTTATTGTGCTGTGGATGGGGGCAATCAATAAGAGTGAGTGTGATGGAGGACATCTGTATCTGCAGTACATGTTTATGATTCTTACGGCGGTACTCTTCCAGGCCCCTTTTCAGGGCTTTGGGAATCAAATACCAGACTTGATTCAATGGCTGAATGACGATAAAACGGATAATAACACGAGTGGGGTGGTGGAGTCGGTAACGCGAATGACCACTGTAGACCCATGGACGTACACCAGCACGACGAGCAGCCTGTCCCCACTTCCCTACGCCGCTGCCTCGGCCTCGTCGCTCGCGAACAGTACTACCGCCTCTGCTTACCCCACCAATTACTTTGATCAATTTAACAACACCTCTCCCAGTCCTCCCCCACCACCACCACCACCTCCACCCCCTAAGGACAGTTTATTTAGCGAACGATGGACAGTGACCGATATGGTGCTCAACTTTCTCATGGATTGTTACTCTCCACAGGGCGGGTACTGGTTCGCGAAGGTGATCACCGCCATTGCGTTCTCTTGCTGGATTGATTTGATAGACGTGGTGGGTCTCCTCAAGTGTGTCTTCTTTAAGCGACGGTACAAGGTGCAGCGTCTGTATGACCAACTCTTTTTGCCCTCATTTAACTGGGAGTTTCCACGGACCTACAGCTACGACTTAATGATTTTGAGCATGGGGCTCATCTTTCACGTCTCCACGCCGCTGTTGCATCTGTTGGTGCTCTTGTACTTTTTCGTTCGGTTTATCACCCAACGTGGAAAATTATTAGACCGCTATCGTTCGGTCTTTCCCGAACCACTATTACAGAATAGCACCGACTTTAGTGTCTCGGCACAGGTAATTCGGTGCATCGTGGGGTTGTTTTTACTTTCCGAAATAGGTGCCGCCATACTTCACTTTATTCGTGGGTCGCCTTTTTCCTTCTTTTTGAGTATGGTCAACCTCGCAGTGGCTGGTTACGTTACCTTTATGGCATTTCGAGTGACGCGGACGTGGACCGCATCGCTGGCGAATGTTCGTCGCTACTATGCTGAGGATAATGAAGCTGGAGCGGTCGCATCGACCACCACCACTGCTGAGCAACCTAAACCACCACCAACTACATCAGAGAAGGAGGAGGAGAAGAAGACGAGGAAAGATACACACGAGGGCACTACAGCGAAGCACATTACCTTTCGGGAAGAGGCGGAGGAGGTTCCTCCCACGACGGTCAGTGCCGAAGAAGAGGAGGAAGAAGACAGCAACTCTGCTTCCACATCCATGATTCACCTCACAGAGTCTTTCGCTGGCTCCTTCTACCACAATAACAATAGTATTTACCGAAACCCTAAAGAAAAACAAGAAGAGGAAGAACGTCTCCTGCGACAGTTGCTCGATAGTACGCTTATGGATAACTATGAAACCATGTTTGGTGGATTATTCGACGATGGCAATCCCTTTACAGGGGAACTTCTTCCACGAAAGAAAAAAATACACAGTCTCTACCAACCCAAGCATCAAAAACTCGAGTACATTGATGTGGAGAAGGAGGTGAGGGATATTTGGAGCTCCGATTATATTGTGGAACGATACTGGGATACTCATATTTCGTGGTTCGAGAACGATATCCAGGACGACGAGGAGGCAGAGATGCTCGCCATGATGGACAGCCCGACGGGACAGAGGCCGAGGGAGCAAACACCAAGTCCTCGGCATAACGACGCACTCGTGGAGGAACTACCCCTCCCTCCTTCCTGAGAGAACCGTCTACGCGCCTCAATCCCTTCCAATAGTAACCTAACAGCTTCTTGTGGAGGGGGGTACAGTCGTTTTAACTAAGTTTAAAAAAAAAAAAGAACATTTTTTTTCCCATATATATGCAAATCAATGTATATATATATATATATATATGCATATATTACTGTGTGTATTAATATGGTTTTTTAAACCTCTCTCTCTCTCTCTATCTGTAGTACTCTTTCATATATATTTATACGTGTATATACTTTTTTTTTTAGAGAAAAAATTAGCGCAACATGGCCATTATAGCCGTAGGTATAGTGAACCGACACGGTAAAGTGTTGCTGAGCCGTCAGTTCACCGATATCTCTCGCAACCGTGTGGAAGGACTTCTTTCATCGTTTCCTCGACTGCTGGAAAGTACCAAGATGCGGCAGGTGGCCACGTATATTGACGGGGGCAGCGTTCGTTACGTCTTTATCCCTTTCATGAACGAGTTTTTCCTCATTTTGCTCACCGAGAAGGCGAACTCCAACATCGTTGATGATCTCCGTACGCTCCACCTTATTGGCAGTGTGTTACCAGAATACCTACCTCAGAGCGGTTTTAACTTTTTGGAGTTGGACTTTGACTCTCTGTGGGGCGGTGCCTTTTGGAATGACGAAGATACTTTCGAGGATGACCGTGCTGGTGGTGGTGGTGGTGCTGGTGGCAGCAACAACGAGGCCTCCTCCCTCATGGAAACGGCACTGGATAACGCTAGCCTACACATTCTCTTCGCCCTCGATGAGATCGTCAACGGCGGCAAACGCGAAGACGTCACTACCGATGACATTCACACCTACTTAGAAATGCACAGTCATGAAGAGGATCTGTATCTGGAAGCGAAGCAGCAGCGCGAGGCGGAGGCAAAGAAGGTGACCGCGGAGCATGCCAGAAAGATTGCCGAACAGAAGCGAAAGAATATGGCAGGTATCGGTGGTGGTGGATCGGACCCCAACTACGGCGGTTTCGGCAGCGATACGCCGATGAGTTATATTCCTCCCTCCTCCGGCAATAGCAGCAGCAACGCGTACAGCACCCCATCCAGCTACCCCACCGCTCCCACTACCACCGCCAGCTCGGTGCCTGTCATGCAGGCGTCGATTGGAAAGAAGGGAATGAGTCTGGGAGCGAAGAAGGACAACGCCGGGGGAAAGGGATTGATGAACGAAGCCGATATGTTAGCAAAGATTCAGAAAGAGGTGGGCGGTGTGGCTGCTCCTAAACAACCCCCCGCACAAGCGCAGCAGCGGGAGGCGGCGGCGGCTACTGCGGTCAACCTCCATGAGAAAGGCGTCCACCTCCACGAGCAAGAGCACCTCATGGTCACGATGCAGGACGGGAGGGTGACTAGTATGGATGTCAAGGGAGAACTCTCCGTCAAGATCAACGACCCCTCCAGCGCCAACATCAAGATACTGCTGGAGTCGAACCCCTACGCCGCAGCGCAAGACGTGTTTCAGTACAAGAGTCACGCAAGGATGAACCGAGCGGTGTTTGCGCAAAACTTTGCGTTGGTGATGGAAGGGAACAAGCCGTTTCCGATTCAACAGCCGGTCACGGTGCTACGCTGGCGGCTGCAGACGAACCAAAACTTGGACACGCTGCTCCCCATCACCTTCACCTGCTGGCCCGAGGAGAACAGTATTATAGTAGAGTACGAGCTGAATGGACAGGCCGCCACGGGTGCTAACACGGTGCTGGAGAATGTTTCGGTGTACATCCCTATCGGCAATGGCAGCACCGTCGAGGAGGTGTCCGCTTCGGTCGGGGAGCATACCATCCTCCCGTCCCCTTCTGACGCCTCTCTCTATCTTCTCCAGTGGACGATTCCCTCCATCTCCGCTTCCACCAACGCAAATGGTAACGTGGAGGTGCGGCTCACGGAGGGGAGTGAGTTCTTCCCTATCGCCGCCACCTTCACCGCACGGCCCAACCTTGGACAGGTGCACGTGCATGAGGTGATTAGTAACGAAGACGGGCGGGCAGTCGAGTTTAGTGAAAGTGAGGTGGTCAGCACAGAGGCGTTTCAACTGTTAAAGTAAAGTGATTTTCATTTATTATTATTATGAAGAAGAAGAAGAAAAAAAGGAAAAAGGTAAAAACAAACTGTAAAAAAAGAAAAAAATTAGTATTTGGCTGAATGTCATTGTTGAACAAGCGTGAAAAAATAAACAAAACAAAAAAATGAATAAAATAAAAAAAAAATGCCTTTGTTATTATTATTATTTTCGTTTGGTTTTTTATCATTCACATAAATTCCCTCTTTTTTCTCTCTCTCTTTCCTATTCTTTTTCTGCCTTTACCTATATTTATATTTTTTTTTACAAAAAAATATAAATAATAATAATAAAAAAAAAAGGAATAATAACACAACACCATGGGTCGTTTCAAACCGCTCGCCATCAAGAAGAAGTATGCGAAGAAGCTAAAGCAGAACAAACCTGTTCCCTACTTCATCCGCCTCCGCACTGGCAACCGCATCAAATGGAATGAGAAGCGCCGCCACTGGCGCCGCACGAAGCTCAACTACTAAAACCACATATATATGTATGTATGTATTGTTTTAGTAGTAGTGACTGGAAGAAATAACTGTTGAAGTGATGATGATGATGATGATGGTGTGTGTTTATGTTATTACTTATTATTAATTCATTATTCGGGTTAACTGATGTGGTTAAATATATTTTATTTTCAACATCTTTTAGCTTTTAATGGTTAATAATTCCATAACATTTTTTTCTTTCATTTTATTTTATTTTTTACTTTCAAAAAAAAAAAATGTATTACTGTCTATTTATTCTTTTTCCCTGATGAATTAATCGTGAAGATACAGTTTGAACACCACTTTGCATATATAAATCTTTCTTTTCCGTTTTTTATTGCTTTCTCTCACCTAGTCCAACCAAAGATTTTTTTATCTTTTTGATCTCTTATTATTCCATTTTCATTTTCTGACTTGCCTTTTCTTTTTTTAAAAAAAAAGTATTATTATTACTCCACTTTTAGTTGCTATTGATAATTATTATTTGTTGTTGTTTTTTGGTATATCAACATTATTATTATTAGTAGTACACACACAGTAAGCAAAAAATAAAATAAAAATAAAAATAAAAGGAAACAAAAATGGTCTTTGTACTCGTCGATGGGGATTATTTCCTCACAGGGTTCAAAACCAACGCGGTGGAAGAGGTAAAGCATATTATTGAGCACATGGAGTTTGAGTTACACCGTCAGTTATTGTACTGTAATAGCACCAACGGTTATAGCCCTCAAGGCACCGCCAACTCTCCGACCGACTATGAAAATATTATTCAACTCCGTGTGATTCTCTTCTCCTCCGCACTGATCAACTCTCTTTCCGAGACCCAATCGCAAAATTTAATTTCAACGTTTCGTCGGTTTCGGTATCAGACGAGTATTTTAGAAAACTCTGCCAATCGGGGTGGTAGTCCTATAGACGCCGCGCTCTGCACGAGAGCCATTTCCTTCGCCATGATGCCGCGCTTCACTGCGATCAACACCACCGTCAACAGCAACAACAACAACAACAACGGGGCTGGAGGAGAAACACAGACATTTGTGTTTGTCACCCCTAACGCTTATCTCTCTTCAGCTCTCGAGTTTATCATTTCCAAACACAGCTGTGATGTGTTGTTTGTGGTGTACGACGGCGATGAGGTGGCCGAGGAGCTGTTGCCTTACATTAACCCATTCTATGGAAAAAAACGCGATGGAATTGCCAAGATTAAGAAATCGATCGAGGGGGGCACTATTTTTATTCCGAATACCGAAGCCGCCTCCCAGGCCCTCGCCGCCCTCCAGCAAGAAGGCAAGGACCTCCCGCTCTCCGTGCTAACCGAGTTGAAGCGAATGCAAGGCAGTCTCACCAACGGTCGTAAGAACTCGGCAGGTGGTGGGAGCAACAGCCTGCTGCCGCCTTTGAAAGGCGACACCGCCGACAGTGTTCTTGACCGCCTCCGTCGCAGCGACGTGGAAGTGATTGTACCCCCTCCGCTTCCCGGCGTGCCGAACCCTTTCGAGAAGGACTCCAATAACAGCGGCCTGCCTTCCACGATTGACGTCAACAGTAGCCATACCGTCTCTCCCCCACGACCGGATAACCTTTTCGAGGATATGCCATACGTGGCGGGTACGGGGGACCACCCGGGCGAGGTGGGCGTGCCGCCAGAGATACCCCCACCGCCGGCCCTCGTCCGCCCTACCCAACTCTTTCCCCAGGACTCCAAGAAACCGCTCGACATGGACTTTACCGCGTTCCTCGAGGACACCACAGTCATGCCGCTCATCACCACCGAGCTGCCCTCTCAGCACTGGAAGGTGTACTATGATAACTCCAAGAATGTCAAACGACTGTTTTACGTGTACACGGACAGTAAGGGGAATAAAAAGAGCACGTGGTGTCATCCGGGAGGAGAGGAAAAGCAACGCATTGCCGAAACGGAAGTGCTGACGTGGATGCAGCGATACTTTACCAGTCAAGTGAAGGGCAACAACAACAATAACAATAACAATAATAATAATAGTATTATTACTAGCAGTACTCGTCGCAAGAGTGACAGCCTGCAGCCCATCACCACCACCATCCCTTCCGCTCACCATAATAATAATAATAATAATAATAATAATGAGAACGACGACCTTCCGGCGGGGTGGGAAGAACGTATCGACCCCCGCACTGGTAATAAATTCTACATTAATCACAACACCAAAGAAACGACTTGGGTGTGTCCTAACCGACAGATCCGTCGAACCTCGTTGGACTCCGCCCCCTCCATCGCCGCCAGCAGCCTCACTAGTAGAAACGAGGAAACCCTCCCGCCTGGCTGGGAAAAGAAATTGGATCCGGCGACGAAGCGGTACTTTTATATCAATCATCAGACGAAAATGACATCCTGGACCAGCCCTAACGCGACAGCAGACAGTGAAAAGAAACGCAACAACTCGGTGACGGTGAACTCCCCCACTCACAGCAGTACGGCCAAGGAGTGGGAGGAGCGAGTCGATCCACGTACGGGCAAGACATTTTATGTGAACTTTCGAACCAAGGAAACCTCCTGGACGAAACCCACCACGACTAATAATGCTAATGCTGGTGGTGGTGCTACAGCGCCTACTCCTTCTATCCAGTCCTCCTCCTCTACGCGACCGTCCGTCACCTCACCGTGGGAGGCAAAGGTCGATCCCGCGACAGGCAAGGTGTTTTACATTAATCATGTCACCAAGCGAACTTCCTGGACTCCTCCTACATAAATAAGAAAAAAAGGAAAAAAAAAAATAGTATAACGTATTATTATTATTATTATACCTTCTTGCATTGTAAGTGTGATTATTATATATAAAAAAAGAAAAAAAGAGAGACCTAAATTATTTATCTCTTTTGAGATGTTATGTGCAAAAAAAAAAAAAAAAGAGTAATGTGTTCTTGAACGACGGAAACAGACATATATATAACGAATGAATGAAATGCTCCTACCTGACTTAATTTATTTATTTTATTCTCTTTATTATTATTATTATTTTCTATTTTGGAAAAAGAAAACAACAAACAAACAACCACAACGATATATCGACAACCACCCAATCATAAAAATAAAACACTGTGCTTCTCTCCATGTACCGAAAACTTCAAGTGGTAGAAAAAGGGGACGACTTTCAGAAAGCGACGGCCGTAACCACCGCAGCGATCCCCAGCACCGTCGGTCCTCACGAAGTTCTGGTACGCGTCCTTTACAGCGGAGTCAACGCCACCGACATCAATGCCATTCAGAATCGCTATGGCGGTACGTTGGAGGTCCCTTATGACCTCGGACTGGAGAGCATGGGAGAGGTGGTGCTGGTGGGGGCGGCAGTGACGACACACGCGGTAGGGGACTGGGTGGTCGTGTACAGTAGAGGGGGTTATACCGAGTATCACGTTGCGCCTGCTGCGTGCTGCCTCCCCATCCCCTCGCCCGACCCCTCCTACCTCGCCATCACTGTCAGTGGATTAACCGCGGCGGTATCGTTGGGGGAGTACGGGCGACCTCAGAAAGGAGAAGTGGCGCTCGTTACGGCGGCCGGCGGGGGGACGGGGAGCATCGCGGTGCAGCTGCTCAAACAGAAATACCAGTGCCGTGTGGTGGGCACGTGCAGCTCGGCAGAGAAGGAGGAATACCTTCGCTCGATCGGCTGTGATGACTGCGTGCGGTATACCGTATCCGACGAGGAATTGGAGGAGCGGTTAACGACCGTCGCCCCTCATGGATTTGATATTGTGTATGAGAGTGTGGGCGGGAAACTACGCGACGCGGCCCTTCGCCATCTCACCGTGCATGGCCGCATGCTACTGATTGGTGGGATCAGCGGCTATCGTACCGGCGAGGCATGGCAGCTACAGGGGTCCGACCCCTTCTCCAACACCGCCGCCATGCAGCTCCTCAAGCGAAGTGCCTCCCTCAGTGGCTTTATGCTCCCCCATCACTGGTCGGTGATTCCCTCCTACTTTGAGGATTTAAAGAAACGATATGCCGATGGGGAGTTGAAGGCGCGCCGTGATCCTCACAGTTTTGAGGGATTGGAGAACGCGCACGAGGCGGTCGCCTACTTACACTCTGGTAAGAGTTGTGGAAAGATTCTTCTGAAGGTCGCTGCAGACGACGACAAGAAGGAGAAGTGAAATACAATGAACCGCTATTGGATAGTAGTGTTAGTCAACATCCTTATTACTACTTTTATTTTTACTATTTTGTAGCTCATCATTCCTTTTTTTTTTTTTCCTTCTTTTCAGTGCTTTCATGCGCAGTCCTGTTAGCCACCTCCCCTCGCTACCCTAACGAACACGATGGAACCCCCTCTCCTCCATAGACCACCATATATATAGAAATTACCTTCCTACCCACCATCTTGGACCCCAGTGGGCACAACGGCACCCAGGCCCTAACCCGCCCCTTCCTTACACACGCCCCCATATGGGGAAGGGCATGATCGGCCCCCTATTGCGCTGGCCGAGGAGGGAAAGCCTCCATGAGTACCGGTAAGGACCAGACATCGGTAAAGAAATAGGGAAGAATAAAAGATATCTTTGAGACGTTTCCCGCACGCATCGCCATTAATAAAGCAAAGTTGCATTCGAATCCCATCGAACTGATAATACTGGAAAAATAAATAATTTATTAATTAATAATAAATAACAGGGGAGTAAGTCTCCGAGACGAGTCCCGCGCCGGCCGCTACTGGTGGAAAGCGGAAGCCCATTAATGTCTCGTGTAAATTAATTAATTAAATAATTAATTAAAATAATAAATAAAACAATAGGGTTGGTCAGCTGGTAGTGCATGTTATATCGGTTGTGTCGCTCAAGAAGAACTCGGTAATCTCACGTGATACTTTTACATCATAATGATAAATAAATAATGAAAAATAAAAAAAATATTTATTTTTATTTTATTTATGAACGAAATCTCGCAGTCTTTCGGTCCGCGAAAGAATACTGAGATAATATCCTATGCGGGATTGTTCATGAGACTTGCTGATACTAATAATAATAATATTAATAAAGAATTAAATAATAATATCTTTGAGACGTTTCCCGCACGCATCGCCATTAATAAAGCAAAGTTGCATTCGAATCCCATCGAACGAAAAATAATACTGGAAAAATAAATAAATAATTAATTAATTAATTAATTAAATAAAAGCAGTAGTAAATAATAAATAAAACAATAGGGTTGGTCAGCTGGTAGTGCATGTTATATCGGTTGTGTCGCTCAAGAAGAACTCGGTAATCTCACGTGATACTTTTACATCATAATGATAAATAAATAATGAAAAATAAAAAAAATATTTATTTTTATTTTATTTATGAACGAAATCTCGCAGTCTTTCGGTCCGCGAAAGAATACTGAGATAATATCCTATGCGGGATTGTTCATGAGACTTGCTGATACTAATAATAATAAAGAATTAAATAATAATAAATATATTTAATTAATAATAATATCTTTGAGACGTTTCCCGCACGCATCGCCATCAATAAAGCGAAGTTGCATTCGAATCCCATCGAACTGATAATACTGGAAAAATAAATAATTTATTAATTAATAATAAATAACAGGGGAGTAAGTCTCCGAGACGAGTCCCGCGCCGGCCGCTACTGGTGGAAAGCGGAAGCCCATTAATGTCTCGTGTAAATTAATTAATTAAAAAATAATACTAATAATAAAAAAAAAAAACTAATAATAGAGAAAAGGGAAGAAGAAAAAAAAAATAGAGGGAGGAAAAGGAAAAGTGAAAGATTCTATTATTGTTGTTATTACTATTATTACTCTAGGAGAATACCACACACACACAAAAAAAAAAAAAATCAAAAAAAAAATCATCCTTTTATTATTATGATGATTATTATTATTTACTAATTATTTATCAATATTATTATGATTACTAAAAAAAAAAAGTAGATATAAATATGTCTTTCTTTCTTTATTTATTTTATTTTTCAAGATACCGCCGCATTCTTCAAGGTGGAGGTGATAACGCCCGCGCTCGTACGAAACGGAATTCCTTTCCAGCACACCTCGCCCTTCTCATTTGTTTTAACCTCGGCGATCACTTCTTCAAAGTTTTTACTTAATTTTTTCTTCAGCACGGGTAAATACGGCTGTGTATGACCTTCGAATAATATTCGTTCGCCTACCACACTCTCTGGAGGAATCGTCAACAGTTCCACCACTCGTTCGCCTTCTTTATTATTATTATCATTATTATTATTATTATTATTGCTGCTAGAGGAGGCACACAGCACCATGCCATTAGAGGGAATACCAGCAATCTTTCTCGGCTCCAAGTTAGCAATCACTAACACCAATTTATTTAAAAACTCGCTGGCGGTGACGTACGGCTGCAAACCGCTGAGAATCACACGAGGGGTGTTAGCATCACCAGAGAGTAGAGTATTTAATTCCGCTCCCATGTCTATTTTTTCAATATATAGTTTATCACTCTCCGGGTGAGGCGACACCTCCACCACTTTTCCTATTGCAAAACAGCACTTGGACATGGCGGAGCCCTCTTCTTCTTCTGCTGCTGCTGCTGCTTTACCTCCTCCTTTTTTATTATTATTATTAATCGCTTTATTATTATTATTATTAGCAGCAGTAGCGGTAGCAGCAGCAGCGGCAGGAGCTGTAAGGTCCGCTATCCACTTCTCTACGTAAGGGATTGAACGAGAGAGAAGACGTCCTTCTACGTGAGTCATGAGATGTTGTTTATTGTGGTGGTGGTGGTTGAAAAAACTTTTTTATTTTATTTTTTTATAAATATAAATATTTAAAAAAATAAATAAAATAAAAAAGGAAAGAGAGAAAAAGTGGGATAGAATAATAAAAAAGAACAGCGATTTCCCAACTGACATAAAAATATATCCTTTTCTTTTTTATTATTATTATTATTATTTTATAATTCATACAGTTAACATTTATCGCTGTCTCTTTCAGCACTGTCGTCCATTCACATAAGAAAAAAAAAAGGAAAGAAAAAGAGGAAATTTCTTCTCTTCATTCTCTCTCTCTCTCTCGCTCTTTATCCTTCCTCTTAATAAATAATTAATTAATTATTTATTTAATTAATTATTATTTATTTCCGTTTACTGTCGTCCTCGCCCTCCCTGGCATCCTGCAAGGCCGCCTCTACTGCTGATGCTGTTACACGGGATGGTAGATAATACAAAGGCCATGAGGAAAGATGTTTCGTCTGATAATAACAATCGATTAAAGAAAGTATATCAGTGACGGAAGGGATATCATTATTATTATTATTATTATTATTATCCTCGTTACTATTAAGGATTGAGTTCTCCGTTTTTCCTAGTGAGGTGGATGACGGCTGTAGTGCATCACTGATAACTGTAGCGATGGATTGAGTATTATTATTATTATTACTATTATTATTCTGTTGGAAAGAAGACGAGGAAGAAGAAAAAGGTTGATCCCCTTCTTCTTTTCTCATTCGCTTCTCCTCTCTTAATAAAGGGGAATCCACATCGACTACCTCTCCCCTATTATTATTATTATTATTATTATCCTGTGGACGGCGGCGGCGGCGGCGGTGATTTAACCGTTCCTGCAATGTGATGGCGGTATAATAGCGAAAAGATCCGTGTGGAGGACAAAACGATAAATGTTGAAAGAATAGCGACATGAATACAATATCCGTTTTTAATCGATGTATGGGGGAAAAAGAAATATTATTATTATTATTATTATTATTATTTAAATTATTATGATTGGATTCGTTACGGTCATGGGTAGGAGGGGAGGGCATTTAGGTGTGCTACTTTCTTAATATATATAAAAAAACAAAAAAGAAAAGAGAAAAAAGAAAAAGAAAAGAGAGAAAAGAGAGAATTAAATTAATTAAAAGTGCATTTCCAACAAAATAGTATGAAAAAAAGAAAAGTGTAACAGAAATAATTTCAATTTATAAACTTTAAAAATATATAATCCCATTTTTTTTCCCCAAAAATAAAAACAAAAAAAATCAAACGCCTTTGAAAAGTGCTATTACTTTTTTTTTATAATTTTACTTAGTTTTTTTTTTCCCCCTTTTCTCCTTTTCTTTTTTTGATTTCATCTATTCTTTTTCTTTCACTTTTTTTTCTTTCTTTTCGAGTGAAATATTTTTTTAACACAAAAGTGTTTATTTTAAAAAGCGTAATTTTGAAAACACTAATAAAATATACTTCAAAAAAAAACATTTCACTCTCAACAGAAAAAAGGTAAAAAAAAAAGAGAAAGATGGCGACTGGGAAAAAAAAAAAAGAAAATATATAAAAGGAAAAAAAGAATACATAAAATAAAAATCAATTTATTCTCCGTTTTTTTTCTCCTATGGAGACACCTTTTTTTTTTTTTTTGTGTGTGTGTCTTGTTTTTTATTTTTATGTATAGGAAAAACGAAAAATAAACAAATAAATATAAAAATATATAAATAAATTATACATATATATATATATTTATTATTTATTTCTATCCTATCATTTCGCAGTTTATTCACCTCAAAACATAAAAAAAAAAAACATACTTTTTATTTTCCCTCGTCTCAAATTTTATTTTTATTTTTTACAATTATTTACTTTTTTATTATTATTTATTTGTTTGTTTTTATTTTTTATTATTTTTCTCCCGCAGAAATGTGAAACACATTCAAATTTATCAAAAGAGAGAAAACAATTTAATAACATTTAATAAACAAAATAAATTAAAAAAAAAAAAATAACATAAAAAAAGAATTTTAAAAATGAGAGTATAGAAAAAAAAAAAGAAAGGTTAAAAGAAGTATAAATAAAAAAAAAAAAAACTGCTCTGCAAAGTATAATAATAATTAAATAATTAAAACTTTCCTTTTTCTTGTTTTTTCTTTTTTCTTCGGTTGTTTTTGTTTTGTTTTTGTGTGTGTAAATTATTATTTTTTTCCTTGTTAGAAAAAAAAAAATGTTTAAAATGAGAGAGAAGTACAGTTAAATAAAGAGTAATAGAAAATAAGAAAAAGAAAAAGATAAGAAAAAAGGGAAAAAAAAGAAAAGAAAATAAATTCAGACTTCTTTTATCTTCTAATTTCTTTTTTTTTCCTTTTTTTTTCTTTTCTTTTTGTTTCTTTCGTCTTATTTTTTTTTTCTTTTACTCTTTGTTGTATTGTTTTTTTTCTTTTTGTTTTGTTTTTAATATTTTTGTTTTGATTTTTCATTGTTCTCTATTTGAATGTGTATTGAAATTATTTTGAGTTTAAAAATAAAAAAAAATTAAAATAAATAAAATGAGAGTCAGAGAAAGAGCTTAAAAAAAAAAAAATCTATCTTTAGAATATATAATAAAGTTAAAAAAAAAAAACTATGAGATGGAATTTCAAGAGTAACTACGATACGCCTCTACACATCCTCATAATAATAAATGATTCCTTTTTTTCTTCTTTTTACTATAATTATTATTATAATTATAATAATAATTATTAAATTAAATAAAAAAAAATTACTATTATTATTATTATTGTGTCGAGTATCACAAGAGAGAAATGAAATTGTTTCTCTTGATTATATAAACATTAATATATTAACTATGTCAAAAAAAACAATGATGGTGATGATAAATAAAAGAAATGAAAAAATAAAATAAATAAATAATTATCTTTGAGGGATTTTTCACAAAAGAAAAGGAAAAAACTGCCGAATGGGATTCAATGAAAGAGTCAACATCAAAGAATAATAATAATAATAATATACTTTTTATTATTTTCAGTTTATTTATTTATTTATTTATTCACTCATTCATTCATTTATTCAGCTCTATAAACATAAAAATTGTTAAAAAAAAAGTAAAAAAAGAATAATTACCCTCTCTTTTTTTTTTTTCGATGGGGGGTCCTTCTTTTTATTTTTTTTATGCTCCTCTTCCTCTCCTTAAGACTTGCAGCAGCAGCACATCATCATACTGAAAATCAACAACAGCAACGACGCCCCCATCGCCACAATCATTAAAATAAATCCAGTCGAGTATATTTTTTTCACATTATCGTACGCTTCAATGCCGATGGCGGTAGGGCCCGGCAGCGCCAGCCCATAATCCGCCCACTCCATCCACTCCATGAGGTCCTTCGCCGGTTCTTCGATCAACACCACCGCCATCACGAAGGCGCCGACGTAGAGAAAGAAACTGAGAAGGCAGAATAATAAAATAGCGATCGCCAGACCGGTGCAGGAAGACCCAGAACCCTTTTTATTCTTTTTATTCTTTTTATTATTGTTAGGGTCCTCGACTTCGACTTCACTCAAAGAGTCTTCTTTATCTTCATTATTATTATCATTATTATCATCGCCATCATTATTATTATTATTATTTTTATTCTTCGGATCCTGCACCTCCACCTCACTCATCTCACCAGTCGCGGAGGAGTTCTCATCTCCGTAAGGCGTCGTACCGCCGGATTTATTATTATTATTATCTTCCTCATTATTATTATCTTTATTACCGCCACCCAGACAGCCAACCAATAGATAAGCGAAGCACAGAATCATATTAATAAAGGCAAAGAATAGCCCCAGCACACCGGTAGCTTGCACCGCTCTTATCATCCGCTTCCACTTCCCCGGAGGAAATAAAGCATCATCTTCGTAAGAGGGATGACCGCTCGTGTAGAGAACATCACCCGGGTAGAAGCGAAACGTCGCGTAGTAAAATACACTGTAGGATAATATCGTTTTCTTTTTATCGCCAAAGGCTTCCGTGAGCGCTCCATCATACTTGGTGGGGTCGGTGCGTACCCGAGCAAAGGTGGTGCTGATGAACAGAGCACCGCCAGTGACGGCCGCCATAGCAAAGATAAGTGCAAACACACGAAGAACCACAGCGCACGACATTATTATTATTTTGATTATATATTTATATAGATATATAAAGGATTGTGGGGTTGAATAGCTTTTTTTTTGTTTTGATGAAAGATTTGAAAAAAATTGAAAAAAAAGAGAAAAAAAACTTTTTTTTGTTGTTTAAAATGCATAATAAAAGGAAAAAAGGGGAGGAGAGAGGAAATAGAAAAAAACAAATAGTTTATATGTTAACACATAAAAAAAAGTGTTTTTTACAAATATTTTTATTTTCCATTTCAGAAAATAGACCAATTTGGTTTATTGAAACGTGAATATTTTTTTCTTTATTTATATTTTTTTTTTACATTCTATTCTCAAATTTTTCCTTTTTTCTTTTAAAAAAAAAAGAAAGAAGACGGCGGTGTATTTGAAAAATGAGATAAATAAAAAAACAGTGAGTGAAGAGATTAGAATAAATAAATAACTTCTCACTCCTTATTTATTCGTAGTTATAATACTAAATACAAATAATAGTAATAATAATAATTTTATTACTTATTATTCATTATTTTATTTATTTATTTATTTGTTAGTATTAGTGTTTCCTCTATGAAATGAACAGTAGAAATTCTCATTGCTACTATTATTATTGTGTTAAAACGAAAAATGGTGAAAGAGAAGAAGAAAAAAAAATGAGTATAGTGGAGAAAAGCAACGGAGACTAAAAAGGGGAATTAAATAATAAAAAAAAAAAAAGCATAAAGAAATAATTCTTTCTTTCCCTTTTTTAGTCTTCCTTCTTCTATTATTATTATTATTAATACGATTTACTATTCTTCTCCACGCGTCTTTTTCTTTTCTTTTTTTTGCCGTCGTCAGCAGCACACACACACAAGTATATATATATATATATATATTTATTATTAATAATAATTATTATTATAATAATTATAATAATCGATTTACTCACCACTGTACGGGTCGTACCACCACTGATGTGGGCTGTCCTCTCCATCCGCTTTTGCCTTGAGACCAGTCATAGCAGTGAGCGGTGGCTAATAACGTGCCATCTCCATTGAGGTCCCCCGCCGCAATCGGCACCGCTTCCTCTCCTCCACCACTATTATTATTATTAGCATTAGCATTATTATTATTATTATTATTATTAATATTATTAATATTATTATTCCAGCGGACGACGCCATCGCTGGCTTCTTGACGCGTGGCGTAGTTTAATCGAGAGACTTTACCATCCCCACCGCCAGAGAGTACGTAAGGCGCGTATGGATGGCACACCACGAAATTACAAGGATGCATCACACTAATCGTATTACTACTACTACTATTATTACTATAACCGCTGATCCCACTTCTACTATTCCCTGAAGAAGAGCCGCCGGGAAATTCCATATTCATGGTGCTCATATGCGCCCTTGTGGTGATCTGCGGCGGTTGATTACCCTGTAGCGGCAGCAGCGACACCCGTCCTTCCGCACTCCCCATCGCCACACAATTCTTTAGTGGACCACCGCTCACGCCGCGTAAATGATATTTCATCCGATCCGTCGGCTTTAACTCTTGGACCTTGGTTAAAGTGCTGAGGTCAATGACATGAACAGCACGGCCGGTGGCGACGGTCATCATCGGTGAAGAGCGTTGCGCTTCCATGGCGAAGATTGGATCCTGCAACAAGAGCTCTGAAATACAATTAGGACGAGTGCCTGTCGCTACAGGCTGTCGAACATCCCAGTATCGTAACTTCCCTCCCCAGCAGCCCGTCACCAGCACCTCCGCATTTACATTCGCAATGCTAACCCGCTCAATGCATTGGATGGGTTTATCATGCATCGCTACCACATTATTAGTATTATTATTAGCGTCGGCTGAGGCAAGATCCCAGCGATGGGCGGTGCCATCCACGCTGCTATAATACAGACCACCCACCGCATCAAAAGATAAACTCAATAACGGCGCGTTATGCGTTCGACTCCACCTTGGCGTCGACGTTACTATTTTATTATTATTATTACTATTATTATCCTGATGATGAATCTCCCACACGCTACAGGATCCATCCCAGGCCGTCGTACCGAGTAAAGTAATTGGACAGTGAAGAGGGGAAAAGCGTACGTTGCTAATACAATCATTGGTGGTGTAGGAAAGAGTATGCGAAGGCCCTAACGTTAGTACTGCCTTGTCAGAGAATACTTTTCCTCCGCTATTATTATTATTGTTATTATTCATGCCCATCATATTATTATTATTCATATTATTGTTATTCATGCCCATCATATTATTATTATTCATATTATTATTATTCATCGCCATCATATTATTATTATTATTATTATTCATAGTATTCATAGTATTCATGCCCATCATGTTGTTGTTATTATTCATAGTATTCATATTATTATTATTATTAGGCACACCTCCTCCGCCGAAAGCGCTGCCGCCTGCGGCCCCGCCGAAGGTGCGCATCAAATCTATTATAGGATATTATATTATTATTCAAATCCTTTCCGTATAGAAAATAATAACAATAATAATAATAATGATAATAATAATGATAAAAAAAAAAAGGAAAGAGAGAGAGAAAGAAAAGAAAAGTTAAATGAGAATCAATTCCATACATACATTTACATAGAAATTTTCATAATGATGTATACATTTAGATTGTGATACTTTTATGGTTGTTTTTTTATAATTTTATGTTTTTTTACAGTTAATGTTTGATGTGAGCGTTTCTGTTTTTATTTTTATATTTTTATTTTTTATGTTTTGAAAGTAAGATGAAAGTTTAAAACACAAAAAAAAAAAAAGATTAAAAAAGTAAAAATAAAAAAAAACTAATCCTATAAATATTATTGCTATTATTTATTATTATTAGAGTGTGTGTGTGTGTCTCTTCGACAATTTTGTTTGTTTATTAATTTATTAATTTATTTATTTATTTATTTATTTATTTATTTTCTCTACTTCGTTAATTAAATTAGGCGGGTATAGGGAGGGCCTGACGTGAAATGGAAGGAGGGCCGTATAAACTCTCACACCGCCGCTCAAAGCAGCGAGTCATCAACGTTACGATATTATTCATAATTAAAGTACTATGAATCGGATTTTTAAACTCAAAAGAAACCGAAAAAATAACTTCCACTTCATTTTTTTTTCCTTCGATGGGTTTAAAATCCCAAACGCATTTTAGACTGTTTAATATCGTTTTTTTCGCTGTTTTTCGCGCATAATTAAAAAAGGAAGAAAAGAAAAGTCCGTCGGGGGAGTTATTATTATTATTATTATTATGATGATGATGATGAAGATTATTATTTTTTAATTCTTCTTCGTCGTCCTCGTAAAGAGTAGCAATGATTCGCTCCGAGGGGATTAACGTCACTCGTGAAGTGTATTCTTCTTTAAAAAAGGAAAATCCGACTTCGAGTGTGGCGGTCATCTCAATCCCATCCACCTCTCTCCAACCTTCCTCCAATTTATTATTATTATTATTATTATTATTATTATTTAATTTATTATTATTATTATTATTATTATGAAGTACCGTTTTACGAATAATATTATTATTGGAATCGACGACGAGGCGAATACAATCAGCGGCATGCACGTCACTTCGTAAACACCACGGCAGAAATTGCTTGTATTCTTCCACGTCAGCCACCACTCTGTAAAATTCCTCTTGAGACCATCCAATGGTGCAGTGTTCTTTATACACATTAACATTATTATTATTATTATTATTGTTATTATTATTATTATGAGTGGAGGAAGAAGAGGAAGCAGCAGCAGAAGTGGTGGTATTAATATTATTCTTATTAATATTATTACTGTTTTGTTTTGCTTCCGTCTCCTTTATTATTTTTTCTTTTATTTTACGTCGCTCCTCCGCTAATTCTTCTTCTTTTAATTTTATGGTTTGTTTCGCCTTTAATACGGTAGAAGCCGTAGGAGAAATATTATTATTATTATTATTATTACTATTATTAATATTATTTATACTACTAGTACTACTATTATTATTATTATTATTATTTGAAAGAGGGGCCGCCGTCGCAGTCGCTGCTGTGGTATGTCGTCTAGTAAGCGCTTCAATCCCCATCACTACAGGAGGAGTAAGACCAGTGGTACTATTATTATTATTAATATTATTATTATTTAAATTATTATTATTATTATTTAAATTATTATGATTATCCTTCTCTTCCTCCACGGCATTTATATTCACATAATTAATGGCTCTATTATTGCGATTGAGAGTACCGAAAGGTCTTGCGTCCGTTGCCGTAGGCGCCGGCGGTGGTCGCAGCTTTTCTAGCGGAGAATAAAATTTATTATCAATATTTTTATTATTATTATTTTTTCGAGAGGGAAGTGGCGGTAAGAGTTGCTCTAGCAGTTTAGAAGGACGTGGTAGTACCGAAGATAACACCGACGACGATGATGATGAAGATGTTGAATTATTATTATTATTATTATTATTATTATTATGATTAGAATAATAATATCGTTGAACTCCCCAGCCGGTGTGGCCGCCGCATAAAGGAGTACACGCGGCTGTAATAAATTCTCCTCTTTTAATAAATTGCATAATAATATTATTATTATTTATTATTATTATTCGTTATTATGTATTGTTATTATTATTATTATTATTATTTGTTGTGTGAGAGCTACAATCAAAAAATAATAATAATAATAATAATGAAAAAAAAAAAGAGATTAGAAAATAAAAACTAAGAAGGTAAGAAATATTAAACAAAAAAAAAATTCTTTTAAAATTGTATTTTTAAGTAATTTTTCTTTTTTTTCTTATTTTCTTTTTTTTTTTCTACAACAAAAAAAAAAAATCACTTAAAAGAAATTAATTTTGCTTTTTATTTTTGTTTTTATTTTTTGATGAATTACTTATTATTAAAATAATAGTTTTAAAAGTAACAAACTAGAAAAAAAAATTGAGAAATTACAGATAAAAAAAAAAGAAATAGTATTTTAATTTTTTCTTTTATTCCAGTTTTATTTTATTTTTAGATTAAACGATATTAACAATATAAATTTTATGTTTATTGTTGTGGTTGTGATTAGTATTATTTTTAATCGATAGGTATACTAATTTATTTATTTTATTTGTTTATTTATTTATTTTCTTATTGTTTACTATTTTGACTTCTTTGTTTTTTGGGCCTATTATTATTATTATTATTATTAAAGAGAAAAAAAAGAGAAAAAAAAGAGAAAATGAGAAATATTATTTTTAAACAGTATTATTCATTGAAAAGGGGAAAATAAATAAACGATAAAATAATTAAAGACGCAAAATGGTAAAAAAAAAAGAGAAATATATTTATGGAAGGTAATTTTGTTATTATGATTATGATGATTAGTTTTTTTTTTTTTGTATAAATACATAAAAATAAAAATTAATATACATATATAAATAAATATAGAAAACAAAAGGTAAAAAATTGTATAAATATGTATATACAAACTAACGTGAGAAAAAAATAAATATTTTTGCGGTTTTTACTTTTTTATTTTCTTTATCTTTTTTTTCCTAATATTTACATTTTTTTAATGATGATTTATTATTTACAACAGAGAAAATTAATAAAAAAAACGGATTTAAAAAACATTTATTCTTTTTCCGTTGAAAATTTATTTATTTATTTGCTTTTTTTATTTTTGCGGTAGAAGAATAATAATAATAAAAAGCGTTCAAAACACTTTTAAAGTAAATTAAGTGATAAAAAAAAAATGAATGAATGAAATAAAATGAAATAAAAAATTAAAAAATAATAATAAATAAATAAATAAATAAATAAATAGTTTTGAATTTATTTTTATTTTATTTTTTCGGTTGCTCTTAAATGTTGTTCACGCTCTGCCGCTGCTTGACTCGCATTCACTGCCTGTCGTAGCCTCTCTAACTCCCTTTTCTGTTGAGTTAAACTCATATTATTATTATTATTATTATTTGAATTATAATTATTATTATTATTATTTACATTTTGAATCGCAGCAGCCACCGTATTATTTTGTTTATTTTTTTCGTTTGGAGAGATGAATGTGTCTTGCCACTGAGATACCTGAGAAAGAAAAGTAGTAGTATAATTATTATCATTATTATGATTATTATGATCAACGATGGTTTCTCGTAAAAATTGCTGTCGCTCTCTCTCTTCTCTATCTATTCTTTCCTTTTCTTGACGTAATAACTCGGAAAGAGTTTCCTTTTCTTTTTTATTTTCTTTTTTCTTTTTCTCTTGTGAGCACTTCTCCGCTTTTCTTCGTTCTTCTGCTAAGTGTCGTTGATAAGTACTGTTATAATTATTATAACTATTATTATTATCGTCATCATTATTATTATTACGAGGAGTTTTTATTTTTATTTTTTCTTCTCGTTCTTTCTTCTGCACCGTCGCCGCCGATATTTCTTCTCTTTCCTTTTCCACCGTTTCTTTTATCGTATTAAATTTATTTTTTTCTTCCCTCGCCGAATCGCATTTAAAAGATTTTTGTTCCTCTTTCCGCCGTTGTTGCTGTAATTTTTGATTTCTAACGGCAGAAAAATGTTTTTTACTATCCACCGTTTCTCGTAGCTGTTGAATGACCTCGAACGCTTCTTTATCATGCAGCAGCGCCACGGGATCTGGTTCATTATTATTATTATTATTATAATTATAATAATTATTATGATGATGATGATTATTATTATTTCGAAGCGAGTCTTGTAGTACGGGATAGTAATAACTGTCAGGGAGGTTGACGGCCGCTCCGTATCGTTTCAGC
>JADNSB010000022.1:0-130000 GCA_019695575.1 Angomonas ambiguus | reverse complement strand
TATTATTTTCATTATTATTATTATTAATAATATTTTCTTTTTCTTCTGTTTCAGCTACACGGTTCATTATCACTAGAAAAAAAGGTGTGTGTATGTATGTATTGGTTATTCTTATTTAATTAAATAAAAAAAGTAATTATTATTAAATAATTAATTACTATTTTTTTAACTTAATTAATTATTTAATGAACGGGATAGAAAAAAAAAAAACAGTAAGAACAATAAAAACAATAAAAAATCTAAAATAAAAATAATAACAATGAGTTCTTTTAAAGAGTTAACGCGAAGAAGAAAAAAACGGAAAAAAAAAACAACAATAAAAATTAAATCTAATCAGCTGAAAGTGTTCAAAATAAAAAAAAAAAACGTTAAAAGAGAGAATAAAAATTAAAAAAAAAAGGATGAGAGATAAAACAAATCGGATAACTTTTTTTAATATTAACGAATAATTAATTTAAAAAAGAAAAGGAAAAAAATTCTAATCTTTAAAACCCCAAAAAAGAAAAAAAAGAAAGGGTACAAATAAATATATAAAAAAAAGTGATTACTATTGTTGTTATTATTATTATTATTTATTATCCTTGACTTGTTGTTGTATGTATATTTACGCTACTAAAAATTAAACAACAATAAACAATGAAGTACAAAATAGAAAAAAAAAAGAAAAAATAGAGAGAGAGAGAAAAAAGGGTAATTTTTTTTCAATTTATATTATTTAGAATAGAAAAAAAAAATTCAACACGTCAGTATAAATATATATATATATATAAATATAATATATAAATTATATATATAAAATTATTTTTATTTTTACTTTCAAATAAAAAATGAGTTACAATGATATATACGAGTAGTCATGAACAATAGAGGGAAAAAAAAAGGAGGTAATATAAATTAAAAACATGTTAATTTAATTACAGGTTGTTGTAAATAAAAATAAAAACAAACATTTCTTTTTTTTCGCTTTTTTTTTTGTTGTTGTTTTCTTTTTGCTTTTATTTATTATTAGTCATCATCATTTATTATTCATTATTAACCATCCAATTATTATTATTATTAATATTATTCTTTACACTTTACAGACGCAGCAAAAAATTTCATTGATATTTTTTTTTAAAATACTCCAAAAAAAAAAAAGTAGAGTAGAATAATAATAATAATAATAACACTAAAAAAAAAAAATACAATGAGAGGACTAAACATAAAATTTAATACAACAACGGTAATAATAATAACAATAATAATGATAAAATAATAATAAACATTAAAAAGAAAAAAGAGAAAGAAAGAAAAAAAAATGTTATTACAGTACGATGAAGAATTCAAAAATAAAAATAAAAAATAAAAGAGAATAAAATAAAATAAAGTGACATGGAATTATTATTATTATTATTATTATTAATGGAGAGAGAGTTCTATACGGTAAAGAAAATCATGAAACACCGTTACTCTCCTCTTCCCTATCACTTATCTATTTTTATTTTATTTTATTTTTATGATTATTTTACGAACGATAATAATTATTACCGCCCTCCAGCTCCGCTCGCTGCTCTGCCGCTACCCAAGGCGAACGCGAAGGATCTGCCAATTCATAAGGCGCCTCTCGATAATTGTTATTATTATTATTATTATTATTATTATTATTATTATTAAAATAACTAGTGACCCCTAGTTCCTGAAGTGTAGGATAGTGATCGCTGTCCACTGTGTCGCTTCGATGATTGTTATTCTGAGTATAAATCCATGGACGTTGTATTGCCAACTCCCCTCCTCCTCCTCCTCCTTGTCTATTATTATTATTATTAGAAATATAATTATTATTATTATTTAAATTATTGTTTTGATTCATATAATGTTGGGTCTGGGAAGGGAGGACCAGCGCCTCCTGCATGTGCGGTAGTAGTATCGTAGTAGTCGTTACTGTAGTGACTGTAGTGGTCGTATACTTTTTCCTTAATCGATGTCCTTCCGAGGAACTATAACTATACTCCCCCATCGATGAATCCGTGTAATTATCATAATTATTATTATTATTATTATTATTATTTTGATTATTAGAAACGAGGTATTGAGAAGGAGGATAGAAATTAGGGTTTTCAAAGCCGGGAAGGGTGCGGGGGTCGACTGTGGTGGTATACTCTCTGACGAACGTTTCCTTCGTCATATTATTATTATTATTATTATTAGGGTAAGCCATTTTTTTATTTTGTATTATGATTATCTTTTTATTCTCCTGTTCTTATTGCTATTGTTATTATTTGATGATGGGTGAGTTACAACGATGGATTATTATTTTTTTGCTTTTGCTTTTTTATTTTAATGCTATAAAAATATTACTATGTGAGCTAAACATAAGTATAAATAATACAGAGAAGGGATAAAAAAAAAAAGTATTATTAACATGCATAAAGAAAAGAGAGAAATGAAATAAAAAACAGTTTTTATAATAATAATGTTAAACAAATAAATAAAAACACGAATAAATAAGCTCACAATAAATAATAAACGCCTCCAATCATAAATAACATAAATAAAATAAATACAGTGAAAGAATCAGATAATAATAATAATAACAATAATAATAACAAAAATAAAAAAAAAAAGAATAAAAAAAAAGAAGTAAAAGGGAAATTGAAAAAGATAAATTAACTTCTTTCAACACCCAAAATACCAATTTTAATATTCTTTTTTTTTATTTATTTTATTTTGCTTTATTTTCACCAAAATCTTTTCTTTTTATTATTATTTTTATAATTATAATTATTATTAAGGGGGTCTTTTTTTATTATTATTATTTAAATATTTTTTTTCTTGTCCGTTTTATGACAAAAAACAAAAATAAATAAATAAATAAATAAATAAAAAAAGAGGTAACATGAAAAAAAAAAAAAACAGTAACGATGAAATATAAATATATATAACAATCAGATAAAATACAGAAAAGAAAAAGAAATCCAAAAAAAACAGTAATACTTACTTCTACGACTATTATTCTTATTATTATGTTATACTAACGTGAGTTTTTGTTGTTGTTGTTTGTTTTGTTTTGTTTTTTGGTTTTTACTTTTTTTCTTCAGTTTTTTTTTCTGATGTGTATGAGTGGTTTATGATGATTGATGATAATGCTGAATGATATTGATAGCGTTTCTGCTTTCACCTATCCCTACAAAGAACGGTGGTGATAATAATAATAGACCGTCTGTATTTATTTATTTTATTATTTTATTTATTTCTATTTACTTACTTTTATAATTCCAGAAACTCGGCGACCCCAGTATCTCGTGGCGTACTGTTCAGCCGTCTATCCAAATCCGCATAATCGGCCGCACTCATTTTATTATTATTATTATTATTATACATACCACTTCCAGCATTCTTCACCGGAGATGATAAAGACGGAAGAAATCCTTTATTATTATTATTATTTATTCCTGGAGGAGTCGGCACACGTCCAGTCACGTAAGAGGTATCTGGCAACACCTCCACACGATCCGTGTAAGGTCGGTTGGGATTGGAAACATAAAAATAACTTTCACTGCCGGCAGCCTCTTGCTCATTATTATAAATATTATTATTATTATTATAATTATCGCTGTCGGGAACAATGCGGGTAGAGGCAGAAGGTAGTATAACAGTAGTTTTGGTGTTGGTGGATACCCATGAAGTAGTGGTCTTGTTAATAAACTTATTCATTTGACGCATTGCAGCGGTTCGTGAGGACAGACGACGAGGAGGATAATTATTATTGTTATTATAGCTGTTGTTGTTATAAGAGTCGGAGGTGGCGGTATTGGAAAGGAAAGAGCCCTCTTCTCCTTCGCCCATCTCTCCTCCTCGTCCGTATTTTTCACGGTAGAACTGTTTTAAATTATATAAATCACGGGGTCCTAGTGCCGTGCCTGGCAGCTCCCTAGGCGCCACCCAGTCCACCGCCTCGTAATGAGGGATCAACCGGCGGTCGTGCGTGGGGGCGTGTTGAGCAAAGATACTGGCGGCCATGATGGATAATTAAGTATTTTATTATTTTATTTTTTTGGAAAAAAGGAGAACTATAAATGGGTAAAAATTGGTTTTGATTGTTATTATTATTATTTTTTTTTTTTGGGGGGGGGGTGTAGAGAGATAAAATGAAAAACCCTAAAATGGAGAAGATAACTTTTAGAAAATAAAATATGGTTCAAGTAATAAAAAAAAAAAACGAAAAACCTTTTCATTTTGTAAAAAAAAAAAAGAGAGGAGAAAAAGAAAACGTAATGAAAAATCAAATAAATGAATAAAAAAAAAGAGTGCGATGGAAACAAAAACAGAATAAAAAATTCCACGAAAAACAAAAAAAAAAATTGAAAAATCAGAGGGAAAGGCGAATAATGCGATAGCAAGTGTAAAAATATGGAAGTTTTATATGTACATTTTTTTTATGGTATATGTATTCTTGTTGTTTGCTGTTTAAAGATAGAATTTCAAACAATAAAATAAAAAAAAATAGAATGGAATAGAAAAACAAAAAAACAAACGAATATACATCTTTACATTATTTGTTTTTGTTTTTTATTTTATTTTAGTATTATTATTATTTCGTAAGTTTTACACATTGTTTCCACTATTATTTATTTATTTATTTATTCTTTATTATTACATTTTTTTTCCACTTTTTTCAGGATCCCGTTACACTCACCAAAGACTTTCGCTGTGTGGAAGGATAGCGAAACGACTGTCGTCCCTCTTCTCCCTTTTCCTCCACCGTGTTCAGTAAAGGTCCTCTCCCACTTTGACGACGGCGGCGAGTACTATTATTATTATTAATATTATTGGTGTTTTCATAATAGCTAGCATGGCGGCTCTGACGGCGGAGTTCGCTGTAGTAGTCTGGATTAACACGATGGGTGGAGAAGTAACCGAACTGATCCACCACCCCTCCCTTCTGTTCTCGCGGGGGGGCCATCAGCACCACTGCAGCCCCATCCTTATTATTATTATTATTATTGCTGGTACTACTCTGGCTACTCATACTAACATTATTATTATTATTATTATTGTTATTGTATTGTATGGAATGATAAAAGTTATCACGGCCGGTGGAAGAGGTACCGTGGATGGGAGGGAGGCGGACGGAGGTGGGTGTGCTCACCTCCGGCACCCCTTCGAAAGGGTCTGGCTGACGGCGAGAGTTGCTACGGGTGGCTACTTTTTGATTCGTCAGACTCTTCATGCTAGACACGCTATCACTCCGACGAAGACGGTCATAAACGCTTTCCTTCCGCTTCAGTGGTTGAACGATCTCCTTTTCCTTTCTGCCGTAGCGAGGTTCCTTGACCTGCTCGAGTGCCTTGGCCCGCTCCTGATCCGCCTCTCCACGAGTCCCAATCCCGAACTCACCGCTTTCTTTATTGCGCTTAAACACACGTCGGTGGTTATTCGCGGCGCAGGGCTCCTCGATGGTCACCTGACCGCTGAGCACGAGGAAGCGCAGCTGCTCCTGTCGCTCCCTGCCCTCTCTATCCTCTTGGTTCTGCAGAGTGGTGCTGTTGACGCCGGGGAAGGCGGTAGGGCCGTGGCACGTGGAGCGTCGCTTGGAGTAGGCTCTGGAGCGGGAAACATTCTCCTGGGGGTAGTACTCCTCGCTGCAGCAGGAGGAGGTGTCATCATCGTCCACGACGGCAAAAGACAAGGCGCGAGGCATAATGGATTTACTGATTTATTTGGTGGAGAATGAATAATAATAATAAAGAATAATAATAAAAAAGAAAAAAAAGTATGCGGGGGACTTTCTTAGAAGTTCTCTTTTTTTTTTCTCTTGTAGTGGAAACTTTTAACTTACATGATGTGAAAAGGAGAAGGAAAAAAGGAATTGATGAAAAACTTTTATTTGCTCCTTAGAGTAATCAAAAATTACAGTTTTTGATCTGAATTAAAAGACACACGAACGTGAGTGTGGTATAGTGTTTTACACGCAATATGTTGTACAAGTCTACTGATTATTTTTTATATATCGAATAGGGTTCAGAAAAATTTATTGAATTTTTAATTATTTTTTTATAATTTCTTTTTTTTTCTTTTCTTTTTTGCTGGTTTGTGGTGGATAAAGACTCGGAAAAAAGAAAGAAAAATTAAATCCGAAAATGAGAACAGCATATAGAATGTAATGATTATAGGTTTGTTTGCTTTCTGGGAGGTATTTATGCTTAGATATATATATATATGTGTGTGTGTGTGTGCAATACTCTTTTTTTTTTTTTAATAGGGTTAACAAACCAAAAAAAAAAATACAAAATACAACAGACGGTTCGCAGAAAGTGTGTGTGTGTGTGTGTGGGGGGGGGGGGGGGAGAAAAGAATAAGGTGGAGGATCTAAGAAAATTCAGGTGGCTATTTTATTTATACGTTTAATAATCTCTAGGGGCAAGGATATAATCAAACACCTCCTTAGGGCCCATCAACATACTTCTAAAAAGTCCCGCAGGGCGGTAATCATCGTCGTAGTCGTCGTATCGACTGCCTCTACCGCCTCTACGGCCACGTCCGTCATTGCGGCCTCTGCTACCCCTCCGTCCTCTATCATTGTCCTCCGCTGACGAAGACGGCAGCACCCCTTTCACGTACTGATAGGCAAAGTACCCGACAAGACCCAACACCAGGAACTGCACCGTCAGCCGACCGAGAGAGGTGTAGTAGTAGGCCAGCTGGTGATGCACGCGCTTATTGATGGCCGCTGGGGACCAGTCATACCACGCCGGCGCCTCATACCCGTCCCTTCCCAAACTCTGTTGCCGCCGGTGCTCCTCCTCCTCCTTCCGCTTCTTGATCTCCTCCCCCTGCACTAGCACCGGTCGCATGCCATCCCCCAGGACCGCACCGAGACTGCGGAACTGGTCCGCGTTCAGGGCGCAGTAGTCGAGGTCGAGCTGGTACTGCGAGTAGCTCTGTGCGTTGTTGCCCCTGGCCCCCGGCCGCCCAGTGGGGAGGCTATCTAATTGATTCATCAACTGACGCTGAAGAATATCCACCCCTAATAGAAACTGCTCGTCTGTAATGAGAATTAGCTCCCCCGGCTCACGGCCGACGTGGACCGCCAGACACTGCTCGACGTACTTCCTGCCAAAGATGCTGTCGCCCTTCGCGATGGACTTGTAGTGGGCGACCGCCCAAGCGCTGTAGTCACGGTACTTGACGAGGTAGTAATCCTCCTGCTGTACCGACTGTAGGCTGGCGCGGATGGACTGCTTAAAGTCTCGGGTGGACATGCTGACGGTGGCACTGGCGCTGCGAGGGCTACCCGAGGAGCGGGCGCTGGTATTGGTGTTGGGGCTGTTGTAGTACTGGTCGTACTCCTCCTCCACCTCCCCCAGTGCCATGTCCATCTGCTGGACCGCCATCGCCGTCTTGCTGAGTCGAAAGCAGTTGTGCGAGAGGTCAATGTTATTCCCGCTCACGGTGGAGTAGTTGAACTGCAGCTCTTGCATCGGCCGACTCTGGAGGAGGATGTGATTCTTGTTCTGAGCGCCTCGCCGGAATAACATCTCCAACAGGCCCACTTCGCCTTTAGAGGCGTCAGGGATCCAGAAGGTCTCGGATATATCTCGTCCCACTAGAGTGGTGACCAGGGCACGGGAGAGAGGCACACCGCTGTCGGTGGCGTTGCCGCGGCCGTTAGGGTGCAAGTCGCGGAAACTCTCCTCGTCTCTGGGGCGGATGATAATAGGGTTGCCAGCCGCGGCGTAGGCCTTGGCGGTCTTGGAATTGGGAGCGGTGGGTACTACCACCTCCCCCCGTGTATCGGCCCGCACCACAACAGACTGTCCCCACTGAGAAGAAAGCGCCATCTAGAGAAGAGAGAGAGAACCAAAATAGGTGAAAGAAATAAAAAATAAAGAAAAAAAACTAGCTACAACTATTATAGAATAAGGAAAAGAAAAAAAAATAGGGGGGAGAGAGAAAGAGAGAGAGAAGTGGTGATTGGAGAATAGCCACCGTCATAGCATCGGAAAAGAAAAAAGAAAAAAAAGGTATTCTTTTTTTCTTTATAGCAGATTCCTTCCCCCTTCAGACGGAATCCCATGTCAGAAGGTCCTCCTCCTGCGTGTACGACTCATAAAGACGATAGGGAAGTGGAAAAGCCTCCAACAGGTCTCCACTGCACCCTCCCTCAATCCAGTGAAGGGAGGATCCCTTCCTTGACGGAGACACCGTCAGATAGAGAACCCGCAGGGTGGGGGACACCTCCCTTCCCTCAAAGTCCTCCAAGGTGAGCAGTTGCCCTGGTACCCTCAGAGCCTTTGGGAGGTTCCTCCTTTGCTGGACCGGGGAGCGTAGGTCAAGCACCAGACCCTTCACCGCCTTCCCTGCCATCATTGATCCACAGGATAGAGGGAGCTCCACCGGCGCCCTATTGATAGAGTTCAACGTGTTCTCGAGAAGAGAATGGACCACGGTGTCGTGGCCGAGATGATGGATCGCCTCTACCGTGACTTTACCACTTCTCCACGCACACCGTACCGCCGGCATGGCGCTGCACGTGTGGTGGTGGTGGAGCTCCCTCCGATACTGCAGGGACCCCTCCCGGCCGGCGGGATGAAAGACACGCACTACTCCTTTATGGTCAGGGAGGGCCAGCTGCAGACTGCGTACCGCCCCACATACGGCCTCCTCGTAGCTCACCAGTATCACAACAGGCAGCTGCATCAACGACGCGTACACCCCATCGTCCTCCCCTTCTCCCTCCCCCTCCTCCTCATGACGTTCGAGGTAGAAGGGTTTAGTAAATTTTGACTTTAGAAATTCCATCATTTGCTGTCCCACCGCCTTCTCTTTAAAGTCGTTATTCATATTAAAGAAGAGAGGGTTTTCGGTTTTGATCGCATCCATGTGCTGACGGTTGAGGTGAAAGTTGTCTGTAAATTGGATAAACATGGACTGACTCTCCTTGGGCCCAATCAGCTCGACCGACGGCGCACACCCGTCGTAGTTGTCCAACTCAATGATGGGTCTCTCTAATCCTTCTCCCTCCTTCTTGCCAAGGACATGCAGAGAGAAGAGCGCATCGAGGAAACGTGGAGAGGCCTCCCAGGGCCTTTCCGCCATGAAGGCGTTGTACACGAAAGGGATGACAAGGTCAGAGGACCCCCGCGTGAGAGAGGAGCGAGACTGAAGATACTCCAGAGTGAAGCGCCGCTCGAGGTACTGTAGCATCCCCGTACAATACACGAAAGGGGCGTGGGCGGCAAAGTATCGAGGGCGGTGGGCACTCTGCGCCAGGGCCCGCTGTAGCGCCCCTTGTCTGCCTTGATACTGTGGAAACCAATACTTCATCCACCGCCGCCACCGCCCTTTCCCCTCGGCGAGGTCGAGAAAGAGGGGGAGTGGGTCTGGGGAATGCGTATCGCTCCACTCCAGGTAGTGAGAAGGGTCGACTCTAGGGGTGCCAGCCTCCGACCACAGCTGTAGGGTGGCGTTGGAGACCGTTCCCTGCGGGCGGAGGTCGAGCTCGTAGGTGGTGAATAGAGTGGTGAAGGCCACGCTGCGGTACCAGTCGTGAGAGACCGTCTCCGTCCTCTGTGCTACTGGTATCACGGCAGACTCTAGCCGCACGTACGGCCCTCCGTAGGGATTAATCCAGTCCGTCACCTCGACCCGACGGTTCACAAAGAAGTCATCGTTGAAGTGGAGGTGTATCGGCGTGAGGTGGTGAACCCGCCAGAGATACTTCTCCACCGTGTTGGTGTTCGCGGTCAGCCGAAACCCACGTGGTAACAGACAGTGCTGGTGAACCCACACTAGCCGACGGTGCGCGCCTGCGACGGCGGTCTCACAGCGGCCCGCGAAAAAATGTTTCGAGCGGTTCAGCCAATCGGGCGGTCGGGTAGAGGGGACCACCACCACCAGCGCCCCTCGGTGCCACGGTACGTGCGCCTCCAGACTGCGTAAGCTGTACCGTATCTCGTCGTACGCGGCGCTACCAACCCCCACCGCCGCCTCTAGTTCCGCTAGAGTCCGCTTCCTCAATCGACAAGGAGTATCCTTCGCAGGAGCAGAGAGGCGGTCGCGCTCGGCGGCTTGAATCGCTGCAGCACACACCCGCATCATCGCGCGGCGGAGGCGGTAGTCGGGGTCCTGTGGGTCGAGGTAGGTGTACACGATGGAGAGGTTATCATAGGCGGTGAGCCGCTCCTCCTTGGTGAGGGGGGTGCGGCGGTGGTGGACGCCCCCTAGCAGCCGCTGGAGCAGAGGGTCCGGAGGAGGAGCACGGACCCCTTCCCGCACCTCGGACCGCCTCCGCCGCCCCCACCACCACCACCCGTCCAGCTCATCGGCATAGAGGACGGCGTGGACGGTGTTCACCAAGAGACACAGGGATAGAATACAGAAGAGAATCAGCGCCGTCGTAGAGCGCTTAGTAGTTCGAAGGAAACGCGGCCGCCACTGCTTGGGCCTTACAGGCCTCTGATTATCGTTTGGGTCTATAAGATTCGAGGAAGGGGATGCATTCTCATCTAGTAGCACGACTGGTTTGGTCTTTCGCCTAAAGAGACTATTCATCCACTACAGATATTTAAAGAAAAAAAAAGGAGAGAAAACAAAGAGTAGTATTATCTACTTAAAGACACAATTTTACGAATAGATGAATTTATTTATTGTTGTTGTTGTTTTTTTGTGGGGGAGGGGTCGGTGTTTGTTAGTTTTTTTTTTTTTGTTTTACAGTTCAGTTTAGCTTTTATTACAATAGCTCTCATTCTCTTTCTTTTTTTTTCTCTCTCTTTTTTTTTTGATGTGGTAGTGGTTGCCGCTAATTTTTTATTACAGTGTGGTGATATTACAAATAATAGTTTACTACCACACAAAGTAAAACTCTTACATAAATAATTAAATAATTCATCGCAATGGCACAAAAACCAAAAAAAAGAAAGATCAATCAGCAAGAAGCAAAATAATAATTATATAAATAAAAACAAAAAAAAAGTGGGGGAACAAAAATAATAATCATACAACAACAAAAGAAAAAAAAAATCTGTTTCCAAACAGTGAAATACGACAGAGATGAAACTCATCAATTACCATCAAAAAAAAAAAAACTGTGAGTACTTCATTGTGCCTATATATTTTCACATAAAGTTTTACGGTAATCACCTCTATTTTTTTTTTTCTACAGAGGATAACTTTATTTTATTTTTTTGTTTCTTCACTTTCACTTTCTTTCTTTCTTTTTGATTGTGTTTTGTTTAGTTAGTTTACTTGTGTATTTGTTTATAGATGTATTCTATTTCATTTTATTCTTCTTCTCCTTCGTTCCCTTTTTTTTTTTTTCTATTTCTGAGCTTCCGGGTATAAAGTGTGCTGGAGGGTCGTCATGAGGACGTCTAGGTAGCCACACGTGGGGAGAGGCGTACGGCGGAAGAAGGGGTGATTCAACGCGTCGGCGGCGGTGATACGAAAGGCGGGCTCGTACTGCAGGCACTGCCGGAGGAGGTCCACCCCCTCGTCCCCGCACTTGGCCCTAAATCGAGTGCTCTCCATGTAAAGGTCAAAGAGCGGCTGTGGGTACCACAGTTCATCGGGTAGGTGGTAGGTGTTCTTCATGGGCGGGGGCAGCTGGGCGCCAGGGGGGGAGAGCGCACTATTATACCGACGGAATAGAATCCGCTGTGGGTCCGCGATCCCAGCCCTCGCATCCTGTACTAACCGCCGGGTGCTGTACAGCCGTTCCTGGTGATTAGGATAGGAGGGAAGAGACGGCCACGACTCTCTCGTCGGCGAGCCTAGCAATCGAAACATAAAGATGAGCTGCTCCTCCTCGCTCATCCCAGAAAAAAGGGTATTACCAGTGACCATCTCGAAAAAAGTGACCCCGACGGACCAAATATCGACGGCGAAACCATACAAACCACTACCCATGATGATATCTGGACTACGATACCACAGCGTCACCGCCTCGTGTGAGTACTTCTTTACCGGAATATTCTCCACCCTCGCTAATCCAAAGTCCCCCAACTTTACTATAATCTGAGTACTATTCGACACGTTCCCATTCTGGTTCGTGGTGGTGTCAGACCCGCCTTCCCTACGGTGCGTGCTCGAGTTGGTGGTTTCCACCGTGTGACTACTGCCATTAGAGTCTACTCGGTTCGATTTACTATGCGTGGCAGTACCGTCGGAGATGGGATACTTCGCCGGGCGAATGTTCAAGAAAACATTCTGTGGTTTAATATCCCGATGGACAATACTCTGACTGTGGAGGTACTTTAATCCGTTGAAGATTTGCTTTAGAATCGACCTCGCCTCCTCTACCTCCACCACTTTATTCGGTTTGGAATCGGCGTACTTTTTTAGATCGTAATCGCACAGCTCAAAAATCATGGTGATCTTTTTCGAGCCAAAGAGTACGTCAAACAGCTCAACAATGTTATCATGGCGCATCTGCTTGAGGAGACAGACCTCACGGATTGCAGCGGCAGGGACCCCGTCGTCATCGTGGGTGGGGGTCATGCGCTTGAATGCCACTACTTTACCAGTGGCCCTCTCCGTCGCCTTGAACACTACCCCGTACGTCCCATTCCCCAGACGGGATACATTGGTGAATAAACCAGCCGTAGACATCACCTAGTGTAAAAGGTAAAGTACAGCGGAGTGTGTCTGTGTGTGTGTTGGGAGGAAGTGGGGGGGGGGGGACTAAAATGGGAAATAGAAGATTAAATAATAATAATAATAAAAATTAGTAGAAATGACAGAACAAAATTCAAAAAGAAAAGGAAAGGAAAGAAACCGAAAAAAGAAAAACCAATTACTTTGCTTATTCTTTATGGTAATTGTCGATGTTATTAAGGTGGAGTAGCAAAAAAATTGAGGAAAAAAGAAAACAAAACAAAAAAGCGGGGCGCTGTATATTTATATAGTACAAAACTATTTGAGAATAGTTATTAAGTTAGAGATCCGTATATTCTGAGTGTAATACCTTTTTTAAAAAGAGAGAGAAGGGGAAAAAAAATCGTACAAAAGAAAAAAAAAGAAAAATAGAAAATATCCACCGATACTTTTCAATTTTTCTACTAGCTAGGAAAACAAAAGGAAAAAGAAAAACAGGCAAAAGAGGGAGAAAGAGAATAGAAATAGAATTCTTTACTTCATTTCAAGATTTCAACAAATTAAAAAGAGAAAAGATCAAAAAAAAAAAAACTTATTTATTTTATTATCGTGGTGGTAGTGGTTGTTTTCTACATATGACATGAAGAGTTCTATTTATAATAGTAATGGTTCTATAAGATATAAAGAACAGAAGAAGAAAAAAAGAAGCAGACATCCAGTCCTATTTTTAATTTTTCTTTTTTTTTTTAGTATTATTTTTTTTTCTTTTTGTTAGATATCGTGTCATGACTTGTATAACGTCTAGTACTACAAGGTTCCACTTCGAGCTTCGTAAGCTTTTAACTTGGCGTTCAGCTGACCAATTGCCGCATCTTTTCGGCCAATCAACGTATGAGCATCCTGAATCTTTCGATTCGTATCCGCCAGCTCATCCTGGAACCGCTGTGCATCCTCTTCGTGGGCGTTCAGTCGCGCTGTCAGCAGCCGTACCGTTCCCTGCAGCTCTTGGTTCAGCTCCTCGCGGTACATGGCATCCTCCTGCAGTCGTGCCCGCGCCGCCTCCGACTCCTCCAAGGCCGCCTCCAGGTCCGCTCTGCCACCAGCCGAGTCTCGATGCGCGTTGGACAGCTCACGCTGGTACTGAGCGCACATCGCTTGAGTCTTGGCGAGGTCGCCACGGAGGTTGCTCAGCAGCTCATCCATACGACGCATCTCCGCCTCGTGGGCCTCCTGGAGGTCTTGCAGCTCCTCCTGCAGGGCTTCTTCCCGCATCGCCCCCTCCCGGTTGGCGTCCGATGCCTCCTCGCGTAGTTCCTGCAGTTTAGCCTCCTTCGTCATGAGATCATCCTTGGCACGGTTGAGCTCCCCCCGCAGTTGCTCCGCGGACATGCGTAGGGCAGCGGTCTCTGCCTTGTGGCGCTGGGCCTGGTCGTTGAGCTTCGTCTCATAAGACTTGGCCGCCCGCTCCGCATCACCCTGCTGCTCGGATAAACGCTTGTCAGCGAGCAGCACCGCCTGATCGAGGTCCTCCTGCATCGAGACCGCCTCCTCCAACTGCCTTTCCAACTCACGTACCTTTTCTTGCAGACCCTCGCTCTTTTCTTGTTCTTGAGCGAGCTGTCGGCGCAGGTCATCCGCGACGGCGTTCGTCTCTTGGAGCTTCTTCGATGCCCCCTCCAGCGCCCCCCGCTCCTCGTCGACCTGCCGGTTCATACCCTGCAAGCGGGCCTCTAAATCTTTATTATTCCGCTCCAGTCGGTGGTTGTCAGCGTCCAGCTGGTTTCTCTGACTCCGGAGCTGCTGCAGTGCCTCCTCCAAATCGTTTAGTTTAGTTTTGTAGGTGGTGTCCCGCTTGCGGAGCTCCTCATCGAACTCCTCCAGCAGTCTGTCCTGGTCCGCCTTGGTGTGGTCGAGCGCATCCGCCTTGGTGGCTACCTCATCTTTTAGCTTTTGCAGTTCAATCGCGTTTTGCCGCATTTGTTGCTGCGCGGAGGCCAACTCGTTCTGACAGTTTCTTAGTTTATTCCGTAAGTCCTCCTGAGCCTCCTGGTGGGCCTTCTCCACACTTCTCTCTCGCAGTCGGTGCTCGGACTGCACGGCTTCTAACTCATCGGAGAGGTTATCCAACGCCTTTTCATTGTTCTCGGCCCGCACCCGCAACACGTCTAACTCGGACTCAGCGTCCTTGCGTAGGGCCCTTTCCTCGATCAGTTCCTGTTGGAGTTGGTCTACCAAGTTTTGCATCTGGGCCATTTTCCCTCGGTGCTTTTCCTGCAGCTCATCCCGCTGTCTATACCCATCCGAGATGGCGTTCTCCTTCTCCATCTTGGCCTGCTCTAGCTGTTGTCGCAACGACACCACCGCCTTCTCTTCGCTTTGTGTTGCCTTTTCTAATTCCTTCTTGAGTTCCGCCTCCTGTTTTTCTTTTCGGTGCTTCAAGTCCTGGAGCTCTGCCTGAATCGCCTCCACCTCTTTTCGGCCATCCTGTTTTATTTTTTCTATCGCCTTTTCGGCCTCTACCTCTTGCTGGCGTTGCTTTTCGACTGCCTTTTGAAGGTTGTCCGCTAGCTCTTGAATTTTCTTCTTATTGTTGTTATTCTCTTGTATTTGCTCCTCCTGTTTTCGGTTCAGTTCCTCCTGAAGCGCCTGCTTTTCTTCCTGTAGTCGTTCACTCGCCTCCTTGTACTTGCGATCCTTCTCCTGTCGGTCGCGGTCCGTCTGCGTCTTCAGGTCTTCAATCTGCTCCAGCAGGGAGGCCCGCTCCTCCATGGTAGCCTCGTGATCACAGGACAGCTTATCGTACTCCTCCTTGAGGTCATCCAGCGCCTTCCGGAGAGAGGTGATCTCACGTCCTTGCTCCGAGATGAGTGCCTCCGTCTGTTGCCGGTACTCTGCCATAATAGCGCTCTTCTCCGCCCTCTCCGCGTCTAGCAAGTCCAACAACTCTTTTTTTCTCCGCTCCCCATCCGCCACCGCCTTTTCCTTGTCAGACATCGCCCCCTCCGACACCATCTTGAGTACTCTTAGCTGGTCTCGTAGCTGTTTGGTTTGCGCGGCGTGCTCTTGTCGTTCAGACTCGATCTCTTGGGCGTGTCGTTCACGGAGAGATTGATTGGTACTCCTCTCCTTGGCCAACGCGGCCTCCAGTTTATCTATCGTCATCCCTCTCGAGCCACACTCCTCCCTCAGCTCCGCCAAGTCCCTCTCTACCCGAATAAGAGTCCCCTGCAGTTCTGCTTGCCGGGAGGAGGAGTAGCGGCCGGACTCACTCCCCGCACGAGGGGTTGTGTAAGGCACCAGCCCCCTAGGGGATTGCCCGACATTGGATCGATTCATCCCATCGATCTGAGATTGATAATTGGAGCTCGTCCGGCTAAGCGGCACACGGGCACTACTGGCCTGAGGGTCACTGTAGGCGGCGGCTGGAGTATGGCTATAGGGGGGGTGGTTGGAGTCCCTCGGGTTCCCAGATCGAAGGCTGTCCTCCTTGACGGAAGGAGACGTGTGGTCGTCCTCGGTGTGCTCGCCCAAGGCGGCCGCCCCAGGACTACTGAGGACACTTTGGGCAGAGGGTTTTGGGTTGGCGGGGAGAGGAGGGATGGTGTCCTCGGGAGCAGCTCCCTGCACCTCCGAGGGCCGACTCGTTGACCGCCGTCCAGTGGTACTTCCCTTGGGGGAAACCGACTGGTGTCTTGCGGGTTCTGCCTCCTCCTCCTTCTCTTCTTCCTCCTCTGACGCCACGACAGAGTCGTTTTCCTTGCCAGAGGCTGGTTTAGCCGTTCCCTGTGGCTCCTCCTCTCGATCGGGCTGCCGAGGCTGGCTATTGCGCTCCGGGGTCACTACCCCAGAGTCCACCACTAGGTCCTCCTCCTCCCCTGTAGGGTTCTCAGGGGAGGGCAGCGGCGGTTGCATACGGGAAGACATTGAGAAGGCAACGGCAATGATAGGATACTGAGCGAATCAGTATATACTTATATGTATATATATATATATAATCTAATATAAATTGTTTCTACAAGAGACATAAGGGGAAAAAATAAATTAATATTGATTTTTGTTGTTGTTATTCTAAAAAGGAAACCCTCCGAGCATACGACATGTATGCACCAAACAGGAGGCCAAAGGAAAAGCCAATATTTAAAAGTATAAGAAGGAGCAACAAATCTATTTGAATCGTTGGGCAAGTAATCTACTGAGGAACACTCGCCGTAGCTCCTTCTGAAATTTTTCCCGTTCCGATGAAGAATAATGAAATACACTTAAACCCCACAATGTCCAGATATTGCGGGAGTTGACGATAGATGAACGATGAAGCAGTGAAATACCTTTCTCCTGCTGTGTCGTTTGGTAGAGGTGGAACTTCTCCAGCTCCTCCTTGGTCAGCGTGCTAGTGCCGTCCTCTGGACAAGGACGAGACCGGAAGAGGCACCGTAGACCGAGGCTGGTGAGAGCCCAACTGTTATTCGGGTAGAGGGTGATCGATTGCTCGAGGTACCTCTCACTCATCTCCTTTAACGGCTGTAGGGAAGAGGCCTCTTTGTGGTTCGTGTGGGTTTGAAAGTCCCGCCAGACCGACTCCGCCTCCCACGATGCCGGTTTGTGTAGCTCCCCAAGCCAGTAGGCAGCGTAACTGCGATAAATAGGATCCAGCATGTGTTCCGCGGTGGGCATCGAAGACTGGAGGCACGTGGGTACTGGGGTACGCAGAGTGGTTTCAAAGTAGTTCTCCGCCACGGTGAGTTGGGGATACTGACCCACCACACTGTCGTGGTAGGACCCCCCTTTCTGAAAGGGATCGATTAATACAGGCAGCTTGAGGTGACGGGAGCTACTCGTGGCGAGGGTATGCAGTCGCCCCATTCCACACAGCGCTCCAACGTTAGAGGGGTCATGGGACAGCACCTCTTTGAAGTAATCCTCCGCCAACCGCAGGTGGTGCGTCGTGACTCTCTGTATTCTCTTGAGGGAACTCGTGGGGAGCTTTTCCAGCGCAGACACGTCGGTGGCGGTCTGAGCAAGATTCAGTAAGGCCGCAGGGGCGACACGGACCCCGATGGTGTCACACACCTGATAGCTACTATAACTTCCCTTGTTCGCTTCCACCGCGGTTGAAAGGGCCACGGAAGTCGAGCACTCGTGCAGGTGAATCCAACCCAGCGCCACAGCTGCGGACTGGTACAGTGGACTACGAGGGGAACGTTCAGACTGTAAGACGGCATGAAACGAATGACCGGCATCGGCTGAAAAACCGTCTCGAAGGGTAGAAAAGTTGCCGGTCAAGCTATGCCCCAGTCCATTGCCACGATCGTAGGAACGGTGTAACGAGATGGGCACTGGCCATTGCACAAGGTCCTCCGCGGCCGGGAGTTCACTCCCGTCATGGGGAGAGCTGAAAATCTTTTTCCAGTACTGGAGCACATCATGGTATCCCACCGCCGACATCCAATGACTCTTGGTGGTGGAGTGACTGCCGTCGTAGTAGCTCATTTTCTTTCTCTCCTGGAGCGGTACTTTATCGGCCAGAAATGTCGACAGATTGGGGGCTTTTCTCGCTTTTAATAAGTGAACCGCTGCTTTAGACTCCTGTTGTAGACGATAATACCAAAAGTCCTCGACTGTCCACCAAAAAACGAGAACATTCTTTGCAAAATACTCCGGTGTTTCCTTCGTCTCACCCCCTCTTCGAACCGCATCCCACGCGTTCACCAAAGAATTCAAGAAAAAGTTAGAAAGACTAGACGACTTGGAGGAGGAGGAGGAGAGGAAAGACGACTTGTTCGTGGTGGAAAGACTCTCCTTTTTACTCACCGTTGACTTTTTGGAGACTGCATTATCATTGGAATTTTCCGACGTGTCTAATTCATCGAGGAGGTTACTCAAGGCTTCTCGGAACTTTTGTTTCGTTTTCTGAAACCCATCGTCAGCGTTCGACAACGTACTCTCTTCCCCTTCCTGGGCGGACCCTTCTTTCCCAGTGGACAGCAAAGACGAGACACCGACTTTCGACGACGATCCCGGTAACTCCCGCTCCGGGGCCGCTACATCCCCGAACGGCCGCTCCAAGTCCTCCATGCCTCCGCTGAGCAACGCCTTCTCACACGACGCATAAGCACTCTGAGCCTCCCGGAACGCGGAGTCCACCTTCCCCCCAAACGTACTCCATTCCGCTTTCTTACCATCAGCGGGGGGCGGCTGCTTCAACAGGGTGGACACGGTGCCCAAGTCACAAACTTCCTCAATGTAGGTGCACATGATAAAGGATTGAATCAAAAGCTCCACTGCAGACGACAGTAGACGGCTGTTTCGACGTTGCGCCTGGCTCTCCTCCACCTTCTTTTCCTGCTCCGAGTTATCCCACCACTTTTTACTCTGTTTCTGCAGGCTCGATAACACCGCCCTATCAATTTGTTGGGTGTGGAAGGCACAAGAGCGGAGAGATTTGAGGGAGTCGGAGAAGTACAGACGTGCGAGGGAATACTGTTTCTCTTGCTCAATATTCACCCCAACGAAAAAGCCTAAAAGAAAATTAGAGGCACTAGCCAGCGCGGGAAACACATACTGCATCTCTTCCCGGATAGACGCATCGGAGAAAATGGTGGTAGGGGATATTCCCATCGTACTCATTTCGGACACATAGGCCTCTAACCCTTGAGACAAGAGAAAGGCAACGGGGAGATCCCCACTGGCGATGACGGACAAAGGGCCCGGCGACCCATCTCCGAGGGCGCTCCGCTGGCCGGCCCTTGAGAGAATGTCCTTCACATAAGCATTGGTAAGGCGTGCGAGGCAGTCCCCTTCTCTCATCTCCGCCCTCATCACACACTGAATCGATCGGGAGAAGAAGAGGGCATCGACGTTCTCTTTTCGTAACACAGAGGAACCCGGAAGACCTTTCCACCAAAAGTCCGCTTTCATTTTTTCCAACGCGGCCACCTCCTCCCCTCTTCGCGCAAACTTGAACGGTCGGAGAAGGACATTGATGTAGCGTCTAAATCCCTCCCACTCCTCAGCCAGAACATCCAATTCGGCTTCAATGTGCTGAAATTCCTTTATTTCCTGTGTAGTCAAATGAGGCGATGCATATTTGGAGTTGGACGCCTGCGAGTCCATTAAAGCGAGCGCCCGCTCATTCTGCTGCATTTGCAACGTCACCAGAATCTCCAGTGTGTAGTGCATCCAATACGTTAACACTTTACAGGGCACCACAAAAGACGTGAGCGTTTTTTCGTATAGCGCATTGAACTTTTCGTTCACCTCTTTGGTGTTCATGGCACCACTCGCCAGAATCGCCTGTTCCGCGTCGGACAGTGTATTCACCGTGACTTGAATAAAATCAATGATATCCTCCGCGGTGGACTGCAGTCCATCTAACTCGGGGGGAACCACACGACCAAAAAACTTCCGCTGCGCAACCCGAAGGGATTGAATGCTCTTCTCTGCCTCCTGTTGAAGCAGAAACAATGAGGAGGGGATGTAGTACCTACGGTAGAGCCCTGATTCGTCCGGTTTCGTGGACTCTTTAGGTGTCTCTTGCAGAAAAGAAGAATAGTGCTCCTTCATTACCCTCCCCCATTTCTCCTCACTGAGGACGTGCTCAGTACTAACACCAGGGTCGGTGACCTCCCCTGCGTCCTCACTGCCCACCAAAGCGTGCTCCCAGAGGGTGGCGTTGGTACCACCCAGGCAGCCCTTCTGCTGTAAACGATCTAAAAATCCATAAAAAATAGCATAGGATGGAAAAATCTTTGACTCGGGCCGATTTACACCACTGTGGTCTGCGTCAATCAAATAAAAGGGAAAACGCGAATCGTTGGGGCAAGGATTAGAAGACACTGGCTCTACGATTTGTATCAAGCCGTGAAGTTTTTTGGTTTCGCCAAACGACAGCACGGAAATGGGCAACCTCCCCTGGGGATCTGTCGGACTGACGGGGTGCGTTCTCGCTCGCTCCACTACTTCGAGAAACTGATCATTGAGCAAGATCAGCTCCTCCTTGTTGTGATCTCCCAAGCCTGTCACCACATTGGTGGGGGTCAGTCCACCTAGACTTTGATAGTACCGTTGTAGACCAGTGATAATACTAGCCAGTGAGGAACCAAAGTGAGGGGTGCCGTAAAACACCACTCCGCTGACGGAGGAGAGAAGTTCGGAGGCTTGGTGCAGTGCCTTGACTTTATCATCGGATGATGACGATGCATCACTGTCTAACAATTTGGAAGGAGAGGACTCCACGATACGAAACAGTGAAACCAGCATTTGCTTTGTAATGAGACCCCCCATGGAATGGGTAACAAACACCACCGGTCGCTTGCCGACGCCCACTTCTTCGGTGCACAGACGCGCTGCGATATCGGCCCCAACGCGACGAAACGACTGGAGACTTCGACTGCTTCGCTTGTGTGTCTTTGAGTCCAAAGTCTTGGAGACTTCTGCGATAGAGTTGTCGTTATTCATAAGGTCCTGGAGTGTGCTGTTGAACACCGTCTCTTTTAGTAAGACGGTATCGGTTGGTGGCTTGTCTGCATCAACCGGTGGAGCGTTCGGTGTGTCCGGCAAAGGTGAGGTCGTTTTATTATCCTCCTTCCAGAAAGAGGACAACTTTGACTCAATGGCATCTGGAATGAAATTATAAAATGAATCCTTCTCCTTGGCTCCAACGGTGGCATCCGAACTCCCCGTTTGATTTGTTTCTTTTTCCTTGTCAGCAGTTTCCTCCTTATCGTTCTCTCCTTCGCTCTTCCAGTTCCATAAGGAATGGGCGTACCCTACCGTTAAAATGCGTGCCCGTGGGAAGTCCTGTGGTAGAAAAGAAGCAGGCCAAAGAATGCCCTGCCGAGTGGTCCAGCACGCGAATTCATCACTCCCAATACCGTGAATCAAAACAATATCAAATTCAGGGGACTCGGGCTCGTAGAGAGCGTACACGCGACTTACCAATTTTTTATATCTTTTGTCGCCGTCCTTGAATTTGGGGGAAGTAATCGAGGGATCCAACACACCATCGGAGAAGATTTCCTCGAAACCTTCCAGATTTTTGAAGTCCATTTCTTTTTTTTTTTTTTCTTTATTGTAAGAAGGCTTCCTATATAGCCAAATAAAAAAGAAAGGGTGAAAAGAGAACGATACACCAGTAGATCATGTACACAATCGACTCATACAACTCATCCGCATTAATCAATGGGATCAGGGAAAGAAATTGTTAATTATTAGCAACTAGAACCGAAGATGAACTCGACAATACGAAAACAAAAACAAAAACAAAAAAAAAGAGGTTAACAAGAAGATATAACAGTTAAAATGAAATCAAAAAGCATTTACGGATCAAATACGACACTCACAGAGCTGGCCTTGTTGATAAAGGAGTCCAAGTGTTGAGTCCACTTTTCTTTAATACCGCGGAAAAATAAGCCTCGGTATTTGGCCTCCAGTTGCTCCCCCTCCCGTTCCAGGGATTCCCACAGGTCTTGTACTCTCTTCAACAGTGCTTGTTTTTCCTTGTGATACGGAGATACCTCGGTGAGAGCATCCCCCTCGTCATCCATACCACCGTTGGCAAACTGGGTGACATTGTGGTTCATTACTTGCCAGTCGAGCTCCGCTTTACAGGTGGCAATATTGAGCAACGCACCAAGAGCCGAACTCCAGAAGCCTTGTTCCTTATTTGGATAGCCCTGACGATCCTCCTGCAACTTCTTAAACCTTCTCTCGGCTTTTGCACAAGAGGGGGATTTCTCGTTCTCCACTGCCAATAGGGGGCTCTTGGTGCAATGTGTACAGTCATTTCTTTTAATATTTTTGCTCAAGTCTTTTCTCAACTTGTTCAGTCTTTTCCGAACTTCCCAATACGTCTCGAAAGCTATGGTTAGTTCTTTTCGCTCTTCGGGGGTGAACATCCACTTAACAGGCTCGTTCCTCGCCAGGGCCTTCTGCACCTCCACCGGAAGAGGAGGCAACTTTTGAATGAGATTTTTCACCTCGCTGGCGTCCGCTTCTAAGCCGCTGTAGGACTGTTGATACAACACACAGGACGACAGATCTCCGACGTTGATGGAGGTGCTCAGGTAAATCCTCAGGGTGCTTCTCATCAGGTAGAAATGGGTGAGAGGTGGTCGAAAGACTAGTTTGGGTTGGTCAGAAGGGTCACTCGAGGTGGGATTGTATACACCTCTTTCGTAGAGGTCGTACGGGGAGTAGGCAGAAGAAGCGATGTGGGCGGAGGCGGTCTTGTGCTCCATTAATTCTTCAAATAGGTGTATCTCTTCGGTGTACTCTGCAATAAGATTTCTTAACTCGCTCAAACTAGATTCCTTCAGTATCCGCCTCTGTGTCCGCGTGTCATAGGTGGTGTGGTGAGGGAGAAAAAAATTGTGCGCCCTTTCGTGCAGTGCGGCAAACACAGGACCAATGTCCCGTATTTCATAACGCGTCACTCGAACCGTTTTGGTCTTTGGAGTCTGTGAATTATTACCGTTGGCATCCCCAGCATCCTTCGTCTCATCCCTTTTAACCGTATAAGTACCCGTTTTTGGAACCTCCCCCTCCCTCCTTAGAAGTGACAAGACAGTAAGCATCCATCCTTCCAATACCGTGGATACTTGAATAAATTTCGCGTAACTTTCACGCAGCTCCACAGTGGGGCAGAGATCATCTCGGAGTGCCATTAAAACCTTTCTCTCCTCCTGCTCCGCAGAATATACAGAATTGTTCGAGGTCACGGATGTAGGGCTTCTGATGCCTGGGTCTCCCTCGTCGAACGAGGCCTCCGTGTCGCTAGACGCCGCTCGCATACCCGCCTTTTCACTTAGAGATAAAAGTTGTCTCTTTCTTTTTTCCCTCACTTTCCAGTACCCTTTTACCGACGCGATGTCCGTTGTCCACACATAGGCATGAGATCGGTTCACCTCTTGCAACGCCTCTCTCGCGCTTTCCAACGAAGTTCTGAGCATCACCACCTCTTCCTCTCTGTCTTTAAAGAAGTCATAAAGACTTCTAAAACCGAACAAATCCAAGGCAGACAACTCTGGAATTGAAAGAGAGCGCTTTCCCTCTCTCACCGTTTCGTTGAAGAAAAAAGGCTGAGGCTCTCCGAAACCGTTGTGGTACGGCTGAGGGGTAAAGTCATCTCCCCCACAGAAGAAACCAGATAGCATCTGAACATCGTTGAGAATAGAGTCGCACGCTGAATTCAAACTGTCAATATCACCACTACAGAACCACCCACCGAGGCTGGTTTCTTCTCCATTAGAGGTACACTCAATAATTTTCGAAACATAGGAGATTAAGCTCTCCTTGTCATTACCGGAGGGAAATACTATGGCCATTCCTTGAAAAAAAAACAAGGACTAGAAAAATAAATAGGGGGGTAAAAAAAATTACCAGCACAGCTGAAGAAGCAGCTAACTAAGGAAATACTCCAACAAGGATAAGTTTATTCTAATAGAAAAAAAAAAAAGATGGGATGTGAAGAAAAGAAAAAAATCATACTACTTATGTAAAAATTTTTGGGTTTAGAGTTGCTTCGAAAGACGCAGTAACTCCTGCTCTTCCATTGACTTGAAAGGTTTGGCGACGATGTAGTGTGAGGTACCAAAGTGTCTCGATTCCCATTTATCCACGGTCAGACCACTCAGACGAATGATTCGACGAATATCCCTATTCCACCAGCAGCCCCATGTCTTGGCGTGGCGCGGTGCCCACTTGTCCAGATGGCTATTCACTCGGGGAGTATGTCCTTTTCCGTGTTCAATAAGAAGGAGTTTTCCTTCGGGTTTGCAAACTCGAGACATTTCACGAAGGGCCCGAACTGGATCATCGTAACTGCATAGCCCAAACATATCGACAACAGTATCAAATGAATTGTCTGCGAAAGGGAGTTGCTCTGCGGCATAGTTGGCGACAGAAAACAAAGGTTGGGGATACACTTCCTTGCCATCGTCTTTCAGTAGCTGTCGTGGCGGAGAAATTGTAGGTCGGCTGACCACTCCTTTCGACAGTGAACTCTTTCGCTTCGACTCTGCTTCGGCTTCAAAAGGTGAAGGGTTTGCGTTGAATGACCCTTTTTCGTCTCGGCGCCGCAAGATGGAGTCTTCCTCGTATTGGAGAACTCTTAGGAATTCTTCTCGAAAACGTTGTCTCGCGCGTATATAAATATCCCTTAGGGATAACTCCTTTTGGCCCTCTGCACTCAACAATTTCATCTTATCTCCAGGCAGCAAATCGTGTATAATTGGCGCAATGATTCGATCCTCGTGTTCCCCGCCAAGGACAAACTCTGAATCTGCTGAATCTGTCTCCACCATCGGCGACATGATCACATCCTGTACCACGCCATCACCCCGTACCACCTTTTTCATCCGCACTGCGCTATCCTTTGGTCGTGTATTTGTCTCTTTTTTCAAAGTTTCCCGGATACTATCCAGGTCGTAATCTGGGTAACGGTAGGGAGTATATCCTAACCTCGAGGCCACTTTATTAGAGCAAGATTCAATCATACCGGCAGCACGATCACACAGAATAATTTCATCACAGGGGCAATTTTTGACAATGGTTTGACGAAGTGAACTCACGCTGCTGACGTGATTAGAATCCCCAAAATTGTCACTCGCTGTGTTCAAATTGGAAAGAAAGGCGGATAGAAATTTCTGGGTTTCGGGTAAATCCGAAAAGTACTCGGATGGATAGTACATTATGTTCCCTCCGCAGCCCGCCCCTACTTCAAGAACACGACCCCGAAGAAGGCCCTCTTCACGAAGCATCATTCTTCTCCAGCGACTGAGGCCAAGGTAAAATTCTTGACACTTTGTTTTCTTCTCATAACTGTTATTGATGGATAATTTTTCATAACTCACTAAACGCTCGTTGTTACTTACGGTGTAATTCGGGGGTGGAGCCAACGTGACAGCTGCAAAATAAGCGCTTCCGGCGAACGCCGTAACACAGCTGGTAGCAATAACGATTTTAGTGAGTACACTCATCAAGCTTTGATCTTAGTAAGTGGAAAGGAGAGAGAGATAAAATTTCACGGTTCGGTAAATTCAGTTTCCAGTGAAATCACATGTTACCAAAAAAAAAAAAGGAGAAAAATCTTTGGCTGAGAAATTAATCCCAGAAAAAAAAAATATGTATATACATACACATATAAAATAAAAGGGTAACTCGTTCCAACACTAGGTCAAGGCATTTGGAGTTTGTTTGACATTATTGAATTTTGTTTTTACATACTTTCTTTTGGTTTTTTTTTTTTGTTATTTAATATTCCTGCTTTGGTTACTACTATATAAAATTATATTTATTCGTTTGATTGTTTTTTTATGGGCTTACTTGTATTTTTTGTTTGTTGAACCTTTTTGTTTCTTTGATTGATTTTTTTTGACTGTCAGTGTGCTCCTGTAAGCCATCTTCTCCCGCTTAAATACGTTGACAAAGCATCAGAACCTTTTATTACCAATACTGCGTCAAGAGGACACATTACAGATTCGCCTGAAGGAAATGCGAGTCCATGTACTTAAGCATTAAATCCGCTTGAGATTTGAGACTGAATTTCTCCAAAGCGTATTGCTCACAGTGGGGACCTTTGGTTTTCTTCCAATTTTCCTGTAACGCCTTCAAAGTGGCATTGTACACCCCATTACTCACTTCGTCGTTGGTACCCTCTTCCACAAGGGTGCCCACTTCCTCATTTACGAAATCCAGAGGGCCGCCTGATTTGGCACCAATGACTGGTGTACCACACCCCATACACTCGATAAAAACAAGTCCAAACGGTTCATCCTTACTGGGAAACACGGAAACATCGGTGACAGTATAGACATCAGCAAGTTCGGGCTGACCTTGAGGACCCAGGAAAAAGGTGTGATTTAACTTTAACTCCTGATACGCCATGTCAACATACTTAACACGTGCCTCTTGAGATCCAGCACCAAAGATCAGAGTCAGTATATTCTTTCCTTCTTTTTCCCAGCGACTCGCTGCGTTCAACACACAATCAATACGTTTCCAGTCCGCAAAGCGGCCAACAAATACGACGACATGATCGTAGGAGTCCACGTTGGGAACCGGCTTCCCTTGCTCAACATTGGTAACTTCAGACGGCAACTTGGATGCATCAAATCCTTCGTATAGAACCTGTGGCATTTCTCCAAAAGCCTTTGCGCGAGTCATATTTTCTTTGGGGTAAAAAACAAGCTGATTATACCCACATGGCGTTACGGCGACACGGTCGGCTGGAAATTCGGGAAACAAAGAACGGAAAGTTTCCTTTTGCGGGTCAGATACGGCAAACACACCAGCGATTTTACTGGTATCCTCAAATATTTTTTTGTCCTTTCTTATCCAGTCATAGTACTTCATAGGGAAATCAGGAAGCTTGTTGATTTCATTTTGGTACATCTTCAGGGCAGTGCCGTGAGCAAAAACAACAACGGGAACTCGGGGTTTACCAGCCGCAGCACGTTCCTCATTTATTTCGCTCAGAATCACTGGGTTCATGAAACAATGGTGCCCCAGAAACAAATTGATAGAACGCTTGTTTTCTTTTTCAATATAGTCGATGTATTCCACGCACATGTTCTTCAGATTTTTCACGTACGTTTCCGATTCTTCATCGGACATGGAATGCCACCTTTTGCTGCTCTGAGGGCCAACACTTTCGCAAATCGGAATAGGGTGAGGGATTTCGTACACTCTGTAGTCATCTCTGTCCTTAGGGGTCTTCAAAATATCGGATGGCCAAACAGAATAACATTTAGTGTTGGGAAGAGAATTTAGGGCAATGTGTTGACCCTGATGAAGAATTCCAGAGCCAGGCGCAAATTGTCCCGGGCCTTGCCAGTTGTTCGTTCCCAGCGCAAAAATAAGCCACTCCTTACTCATCATGAACTAGTAAAGGTGGTGGTTATAGAATAAAATAAAATTACAAAAAAAAAAGTGAGTGTAATGAGCACGAAACACTTATAAAAAAAAAAGAGAGAAAAGAGGGGTTTTAACAAAAAAAAAAAAAACATTCGTAATTTACACATCACAGAGTTAATAATCAAATAAAAATAATTTTAAACCAAAAACATAGGAGTTCTTTTATATACATGATTAATCTTATTGTATCTCTAATTTTGGTCACCCCATTTAACCGGATCACAGTCCTTTAAAAATGACTATGGCGATATAACCTTTATGAAACATGTACATCAAGTGTTTGAGCTCATATGTGATTTCAAAACCAAAACCCTCTCCGATTACACAGTGCCAGCAGGGGCCATATTTTTTGTCCATCTGCTCCTTAGCGTATTTAGCAGCTTGCTCGTAGTTGTCTTCGTATTTTTCCAAAGCATTCACTACAATTTCCCTACACTCAATGCGCATTTCTTCAGACATGTCGCTCATTTTTTCGAGGGGGTGGGTTATGGAAGTTGTATAACGGCGAACGTATTCTAAGCTACAAGGCCCTTCCGGCTCTTTGACTTTGTTTTCCATCATTTTGCCGGTTTTATTATTAGTAAACTATAAGAATTAAGCGTTGAATATAAACGAAGAAGTAGAAATAAAAAATGAAAAATAGAAAAAAAAAATAAAGTAGAGAAAGAAAGGTTTGGGGAGAATAATAATAAAAAAATAATGACAGCTTTTTAGAAGTGAAATAGGTGAATTAACTATTAAAATGAGAGACATTTCCATTTTTGGTTTCGTTTCCGAAGTAAAAAGTTACATTTCAAGCAGCGGCTAATTGGCGCTGTTCTTTTTCTGGGGTCTTATTTACCTTTGTTTCTTCCTTCGGTAACGAATGTTGAGGGACCTTGACGTCATCGATATCAGTTTCTTTGGTTGGCTGCTCACCCATGTGTTCTCTCAGTTCAGCCAGCAGATCGTCATCATTCTCAACGCCATTAATGGGCATGCTTAACACAGCATCGATTCTCTTTGCTTCCTCCACAGATTCCGCAGTTTCATCCATCAGTTTCTCTACATCATCAATATTGAGCATTTTGTTCAATTTCTCCAGTTCGGTCTTACCATCTTTCATAGCGTTCACAACCTCCGCTTCAATTTGTGCAAACTCTACGGTATTAATGAGATTCTCAACATTATTTAGTATGTTGGTAATAGACTCAATCTGGGCACTTTGAGCCTTTTCCCGCTTTAAACAGTAAAGCGCCTTCCTCTTGTTACCCGCTTTGAGGAATTCCTTCGCCTTATTATGCTCTAGTTCTTCAACACGCTCATATCTACTTACCGCCGCGGCTAAGTTATCCCGCTGCATCTTTAGTTGCAGTTGGACTTTGTCTGACGACGTGATAGTAGCGCTTTCCTTTGGCTTGCTCTGTTTACTTTGTTTAGGCTCCTCATTCTTCTTGGAGCGAGAGTTACTTGAACCCATTTTTTAGCGAAACTTGTTTTTAAGGCTACAAAAGAAAAAGTGAAGGCATAGTAAATAAGGAAGCCAAGCTGCAACAAACAAACTAAGAAAAAAAAATACTTTTGAAATACAAAATAGGGGTAAACAACATAAAAGTTAGCGGTGTTCCAAAACATCACAGAAAGTGACTCTTTTTTTTTTCCTTCTCTTTTCAGACTTCTTCTTTACTGGTGTCCAGAAACCTCCTTTGGTTGCGTAGATGGACTTGCGTGCTCCCTTCTTCTTTACAGGGCTTGCGGCCGCCCTCAGACCCGCCCAAAACGCCGCCAACGCCGCGTGCGTGGACGGGTAATAAACCCGCCCCATTGTGTACACTAAAGCTTTTATTCTTAGTCCTTAGAAAAAAGAGCGGGGAACAAAGTCTAAGGGGCCACTCGAGAGTACATACAGAAAATAAACAAACATAAGAAAAAATAAGGGAATACTAACACCTACAAAACTGGGGAAAGAATGCCCTGGGGGAGGGCCCTCCTCCAACCCACATTACCGGAACCCTCTGGCCGGACGAATCAGTGGGCCGCTCCAAAAAGCCGCCCCTCTCCCCCCACCACCAATAAATACCTGGCCATAAGAATACTCTGAGGACAAAACAGGGCACTCGACCCTATAACGACACAAAAAAGGAGGTGGCGAACAGATTCCAAACGCCAAAAGAAACAGAAAATAAAGAGTAAACCCACACCGAAACCGGACTACGAAAACCACCCGTTTGCCTTACAGTGAAAGGAAGAAGTAAAGTTCGGAGCATTCACTCCTAAAATGAACAACAGCAACCCACTATAAAAGCCAAATGGAGCAAACAGTAGAAACTTTACGCAGATGTAGGTAAAGCTGGGGCCCAGCGACGATGCAACAAAACCAAGCTTCCAAACTGGCGGAAAATAAGCCAGACAGTCCCCCCCCACCTAAGAAATCGCTGAAAGCCCACGGAAACATTTGGTAAAAGAGGAACAGGCACACATGGAAAGGGGGGATTTAATTACGAGACCCGTCCTCTATTTCCTTTGAGACCTGTCAAGCCAAAGGTGCCAAACAAAGTCCCCGAATAGAAGAGAGGAAGAAAAAGTATTCAGGCTTAGTTTTGCAATTGTGTATTGCGACGAAACAAAACAAAAACGAACTATAAAACCACATTTAACAATACCGACCACTTCCCATGTTTACCCTAGAGATATGCAGGCGCTTTTTGTTTGCCTTTGGCCTCAGCGAGTGCCAAAGACCGTCCGGTTTGGGGCGTGAGCAGTTGGCATTTCCATCAACGGGATAGGAAACCCCACTTGCGCTTCGGAACAAATGAGAGAAAAAAAAACGACAACAACACACAAAACGACTTAACAAAAACTAGTACAAAGCCCCAAAACCCCACAAATTATAAGCCTTCCTCCCAATCGGTTTGCAAACTTTCAAAGAAAAGAAGCCGTCCGCCGCTGGGCATCCCTCAAACACTAGCCCGAAAGCAGCTTGACTTCAAACCAACAAAAAAACAGCAACAATCAACTTTCTGAGAACAACTGGGCGAAGAGAGCAGCGTCAAAATTGATCCAAACAACTAAAATAAGACACAACGGCCCTGGGGCGCCCTCTCTACACTTTTATCCACACCCCAACGTTCTGAGATTTCGCGGGAGATCCCCCGCCAACAAAGGGAAAGCGGACAGGTAATAAAGCGACAAAGGCCCCCCCTCACAAAAAGACACCCCCCCTTCGACGAAACACGTGCTTTCACACAGTAGAATTCTCTCGCCCAGGAGTTCCAATGACGGGAACGACAAACTCAGCACGCCTTGATAAAGAGCACAACCCGCCACTACCAAAAGAACCAAAAACCCGCGAACCCAAACAGCCCGCCGGCGCCCCGAGGGCGTCGTTGTTACGCACTTTGCGCGGTTTGTGTGTGTTAGAGGGCTGGAAGTCACTCCCTTTCAGAGTAAGAGGGAGGTACGGCGAAATTTGGGTAAAAAGGCCCCCAATACCTCATTGCGGGAGCTTGCGCACTTTAAGAAGAGGCGCGTAGGGTGCGTTTTGGTTTCTGCCTAGTTAAACGCCAGCTTCCCCCAACCCGCCACGCATTCCGCGTTTCAGACTGGTGAGATGGTTTCCTCCCCGACTAAAAGGTCGCCACCGCCACCCGCGGCCGTGCTTGGAGGTGACGACCGCGGGGCGAGCGGAAGCAAACGTCCTTCCTTTGCGGGAAACGACAGCGGCGGCGGCCACGCCGTTTTTACTAAGCTTGCTCATGTTCCGCGCAAAACACGCCAAAAGAACAGGTTTGAAGCCGATATCAGTTACTTCCTTTCGGTAAAACGGTAGGGTTCCGTGTTCTAGCCCTTACCACTTCATATTTTGAGGCGTGCCGGCTTTCTTGTTAGTTGGGAGGCGAAAAACTGTCTTATACTACCCGCTTTTCCGCGAAAGCCACTGTTCAGGTATTTTCCCGTTTCGAGCCTAGTTTCCCGCGGGAGGGTATAAACTGTCTGTAAGTCTTCTGCTGGCACTTTACATTACGCGGTGCGCGAGTTTACTGCTGCTAAAGGCATCAAACTGAACGTAACGCGTCATTAGAAAGCGTATTGCGGTGGGGAAAAGGAGTCAGAAGAGAACCGTTTCGTGGGGGTGCTCCGGGGGCTTCGTTTGGGCTGATTCGCGGTGTTTGCGTGGGGTGGGGGGAGTGAAAACAGAAAGCATGTGACTGGCTCGTGCCTCATCATACTAGTTTAGTGTCATAAGTGGACGTATCGCCAGGGTGGGGGGCGGCGGTCCAGAGGGGAACGCCTTTTAAGGCAAAGGGGGTCCTTGGGGAGGACCGTTTCGGACAAGCGCCGCGCGAAAACACGCTAAAGGGGACGGTCTTTTCTTTAGTTCGTTTTTGTTGTTTTTTCCAAAAAGGGCTTAATTTTTAGGTTATTTTCGTAATGTCTGTACGGCTTTCCTGCATTATTCATCAACAATGTGGGGGAAGAGCGGTGGTTAGGAAAGAAACAAAGTAGCGCCGGGAAATTAAAGCTTAGTTGGTGTTGCGCGTTGGTGCTTCGTATTGTCTGTTTGGCTGGTTCTCGTTTGTTTCCGTGTGTCTTTTCGCGTAGAACTTCCATGTTTTAGCTATTTTTCTTTACAAAAAGTGCTTCTTATGAACGCCTTACCGTAGTTTCTCTCTGAGTTCAACAACCTTTTTTTTTTTTCACCACTGTGGCGGGCGCGGGTTTGCCGTTCTATCGCGGCGTGGTCCTCCTTTTTTGGTGGGGCCACGCTTTCTCCGCGAGTCAAGTCGTCAATGGGGGCCCTCTTTTCCCCAAAGGGAGTCGTTCTGAGTACTGTTTGACTGGTTATTAAACCTCTATTCTGTTGTTGTCAAGAGGATTTCTGCCTTTTTTTTTTCTCTCCCTGATTCGCTGCTATAGGTATGGTCGTGGCTCCCTCTGCCGCCCCCCTATGGGCGTTTATGGGGAGGGGGTGACCCTCTGGTACCCCTGCCTCGGGGGTCTTGGGAAAGGGGTATCCCCCCCACCCGCAGCCAAGGCGATCCCCGCCAAGCGAGACCCTCCTCTTTGTGTCGAGATTGCTTTGGGAAAAGTCTAAAATATAGGAAGGAAAAGGGAAAAAGGGAAGTAGATGTCAGGTGCTGCGTTTTTTTCTTGTTTTTCACACAAAAGCACTCTCAAACAAATCAATAGTAAACGGTTGTGAAAAGTGACAAAGACAGAGGTGATTATGGTGTGACGCGCCGCGGGTCCCTGGGGAATAAACAGCATTGTCGTATATCTTTTGTGTCGAGGTAGAACGAAAGGATTCTCTCTAGTCCGAGACCGAATCCTCCGTGAGGCCAAGAGCCGTATTCGAAGCTTGTAATGTAGTCCTTAATACTGTTTTCAAAGCTACCGGAGTCGTCGGATAATTTTTTTTTATCTCGGCAACTATATAAAAGGAGCGATGGAATGTGAATACGCTGCGCACCGCTGCAAATTTCCTCTCCTCTTAGATACATGTCAAAGCTACAGGTTTTTCCATCGTATTTCTTGGGATTATTTTTCATCTCCTCTACTTTACTCCAGTCGTCACTTTTTTGATTGATTTCGGAGTAGAGAAGTGGCATAGTGTAGAAAGGTCTGGCGGTGTAGTAAAACTGATCGATAACGTAGAGATCCACACCGTACCGCTCCTTGATTAATCGCCCAGCTTGTTTTTCCATTGCCAGGGAGAAATCGTCGTAGAACGTGTTTTCGTTCACTTCCGGAAAACCAGAGTCGATGAGGAGTCGTACCACGTCATCAAAGGCCATACGTAGCACTTTTGGCGCGTTCACAGCTGGCAAGCGGCCTCCAGAAAGCAGCGCTCTCCCGCCTCCCAGTCGAGCATTGTACTTGTCCTTGTTCGCCGCTGGAGGCGTCGACTCGGAGGAGTGATACACGTCATGCTTCAGTTCGTACTGTTGTATAATATCTTCGGGTACCTCGCAAACAACGCGGGATTCGGGGATGGAATGACCACCTTCTCCAATCTCTCTAAGAATCCGTTTCACCTTATCCACCTTGATTTGATTCTCCGAATTCTGCAACTTTCCGATGATTCCACTCATGACGTGTTCCAAGACATCTAGAACTTGCTTATAGCTGTGGTTGATTGCAGTAGAAGAGTCGGTATCCTCATTTTTGAAATCCAGGACAAACTCGCAGTCCAGTCCTGTGAATTCACAAAGGTGTCGGTGGGTCAAACTGTTCTCGGCGCGAAACACACTTCCAATTTCAAACACACGCAAAAGGTCCCCGTTCACACACATTTGCTTGTAAAGCTGTGGAGATTGGGCAAGGTACACTTTTCTGTTCTCCTCTGTGTTGGTGCGGAAGTAGTTATTAATCTCAAAGACCGCACTACCGCCCTCAGAGGCAGCCGGAATGATCTTTGGCGTGTGTATTTCGACAAATTTCAGTGACGACAGCTTTTCGCGAAAGGTTTGGGAAATTTCAGATTGAAGCTGGAATATTGTGTTACTTAGTTCCGTTCGAAGGTCGATGACCCGATAGTTCAGTTTCGTATCCAGTTTCGTGTTTTTATCCGCCAAAGGAAACAGCAATGGGCTTTTTGCGGTGCTGTGAACTTCGATTTCCGCCATCTTCTCCGGGTCCCCACCGGTGACGTGCACCTCGTAGGACGAGCACGTTGTCCCTTCAACGGGGTTATCGCACCTTTTGAGCAGTCCAGTAATGGAGACGATGCTCTCCACAGTGACGTTTTTTTTGATGAATTGAATCAACTCCTTTGAGTTCGAAATCACAACCTGAATGGTGACCGACGCTGGAGGCTGTCGGATCACCAAAAAGAGCAGTTTATTTCCTTTCCCGCGAATTCTTTCCACCCGTCCCTTTATAGTGACGGTTTCGGTCGTCATACCCGCCAGTTTTTCGTCGTCGGGGTTGGGATGGAGACGGACATAGTCCGAAAAGGCTCCCACGTCCAAACCACTTCCTACCATCGGAACCCCAAAACGGTCCTGGAGTGGAGTTTTTGTGTCGACGTTAACAAAGCGCCTCTGACCCATCATTGTGATGCAAGCAGCGCATGCGGTCCTCGCTACGATCAAACGTGAAATCTGTGGACAGAGGCCAAACACTCTCATCATCGCCTACTTTTTAAGTATTCTGGTGTTATAATTTTTATTTGGATTATTATTGGGTTACACACTATTTCGATAAGTTTTTAAAAAAAGAACAGGAGGTAACATTACGTAAGCGGTTTCCATTGAAAGAAACCAGTAAAATAAACAAATAAATAAATAAAAACAAAACAAACACGATTGCTGTTTTCGTTACATTTACAAGAAATTCGTGGACATATAATAGTAATTCGGTTAAAGATGACTGACGGCAGAAAAGACAGCGCGTTCTGCCTCATCGTCACCAGCGTTTTCACCCAAACTTTCCAGCGCCTTCGCCATCACACGCTGAGCGGCGCGGCGCTGACCCAACAACCCCACATCCGGTATCACGAGCCGGTAGCGGAGGTCGGTAGCAATATATTGCAGCGTCTGCAGGCGACCCTCCAAGATGACGTTATACCCAGAGGCACTCAACTTTTTAATAGCCCCGGATCCAAAATTAATCACCTCGCCCTGCGTCGCTTGCGCCACGGTGGGAACATTTTTGCTGATCGCCGGGGCCTTGAGCAGGGTGTTCTGAATTTCCGACACCTTTTTGTCATCGAGTAGGGTGTCAAACTGACCCGGGGACACCTCTACAAACTTTACTCGCTTCTCCACCTGAGCCAACAACTCGGGGGAAAGATTTTCGAGCACGACGGGTTTGTTTTGTTGGGTGAGAATTTCGTTACAGAGATGAGTATAGCATCGGAAAACGTTGCCATTGCTCCACGCCACACACCGCGGGAGGGCGTCACGGAGTTTTCCGACCGTGGTCCCTTTGCCGGTCCCACTGAACCCCTCGATCGTGATGACGTTACCCTCCCGGGCGGGGAGGGAGTGGAGGATCTTGTCCGCCACCTCCTGTGCAGACAGTCCAACCACGTTGATCTCCTGAACCGGAGCCGTTTTCGGGGGGTGAGGGGGCAGGGCTCCCTTCTTGATCGCTAGCTGTATCCCAACTTCCAGTTTTTCATCGTCCTCCTTGTCCCGGCGCATGATGGCCTCTCCTTCCGATTTTGCCAAAGACTGGAACGCGCTGTTTCCGCTTAGTGCCTTGATGATGACATTACTGCAGATATCGTCTTGTTTTTTAAGGAGTGCAGCAGTGATTTTACTCATGTTGGAATAATAATAATAATAATAATAAAAAAGGTTCTCCCTTTTTTTTGTCTTTAACGTATTTTTGACTTTTAAAGAGCGAGGAAATAAGAAAGAAAGAAAGAGTGACCGTCAATTGCCCTTCTTGACTCCACCACAGTTAAATTTTATACCCTCTCCAGACAATAAAAACTAAACCGAAAGAAAAAAAAGTGTAGTCGTCTAATATATATATATATATATAAATAAAAATAAACAAATCTATCAATAACAGTTACAATACAAACTTTAGTTGCTTCTAAGGGAATAAAATGTTTCCGCCAACTTTCGTTTCGCGTTTTCTTCCTCCACTTCACTCAATTCATTATAATGCATTTTCTTCTCCATCAACCGCAAGTTTTGTTTCATGATTTGAAGGTCACTGCGGTACCCCTCCAACTCCAGGGCGTGGCGTGTTTGTTCCTTGGCATTGGCCTCCTTTTCTCGCTTGAGTTGCTCTCGAAGTTTGGCAATCACCCCATCCTTTTCCTGAACAACGGACTGTAGATTGGAAACGCTTCGCATGGAGCGGTCTAGCTGGTGTTTGAACTTGTTTAGCTGCGGTTCCGCGCTCCTTCTCTCTTGAGTCGCCACTTCCCTCACCTCGACCGCGTGCATCTTTCGCTCCTGCTCAATTATATTGAGCGCCTCGTGTAAACTTTTTTGCAAAAATTTAATCTTCAGCTCATTTTTTTTCAATTTCTTTTCCGTTGCGTGACGGTACTGAATCAAGTCGCGTAGACAGGTTTCTTGCGAAAGTTGAAGAAAGTGAATCGCCTCGACGCATTTTTCCAAATTTTTTCGTTGCACTTCGCTGTGTTCCGTTGCTAGCGAGTTGAAAGCACTTCTCTCCCGTTCGTATACCGCTCTCTGTTCATCTAACTTCACCGTCAACATGTTATTCTGCTGCGTGAGAAGTAATACTTGTTGATTGAGGTTCCCAGTCTCATTACTGCTGGCGAGCGCATGCATCAACTCGTAATCGTACTCCTCCTCCCTTCCCTCCTCTCCATCTTCGCGCTCCTTTTCTTCCCCATCCTCATTGTCCGAGCAAACCAAGTCCAAGTCATCCTCCTCATCGAGGCGGAGTTCGTGTCTTTCACTGACCGCTTTGAGGCTAAATGTTTTGTTGGTGTTGCGCCCAGCGAGTGGTTTCCTACTACTGGCAGTACCGTCCAGCTTTCTACTCTTTGCACTTCGTCGCTTCCGACAAAGATCAACTAAGTTGGAAATCTTTTCCTTATAATTACCCTCTCGAGCTACCAAAATACAGTTTTCGTGCAGTAGTCGGCTACTTTTCTCCTCTTCCTCGGAAACCTGCAGGAGAAGTGTGTTAATTTTTCTTTTCAATTCAAACAGCTCCTCTTTATCCTTAATTTTTTCTTTATTGTCTTCCAGAATACGTACCCGACTTTGCGCGATTTCGTCTACTCGTGCCAACAATTTGTTTTTGTAGTTTTCATTCAGACGATCCATTTTTCGAAAGTAGTCTTCCACGTTTGTAGAGGCCCCACCTTCATTAGTAGTCCCGTTTTCTTCGTGAAATAAGATATCCAAGTCTTGCTCCGTCGGGGAGGGAAAACCGGCGAGGTACTCCTCATCACCGTCACGGTGGTTCATTGGTAGTCTAGGAAAAAAAAAAGGAAGGAAAGGTGAAACTAGAATACGAATAAAGTGTGTGTCTCAATGAGAGAAGAAATCAGAAAATAATAACTAAATTTTCACAAGACCTAGAAAAGTACAACATTTTTTCCTTTTTTTCTTTTCTGTTGCCTGTGGCTCAGCAGAAGGCGAGTGCGTGTATGGGGTAGGTAGGTGGGTAGAGAGTGCCTCACATCGCTGTGTACGAGATAATATACGGTACCACCTCTTCCAGACTAGCGATTTTCCCTGGAAAAGATTTATTCTTCATGTTAATAAAACACACCAGATTGTTTCCCCCGTCGCTCGAGTAGAAGGTGTACCGATGCAGATCCAGTACGCGTTGAAACTCCTCTTTTGTTTCGTCTGACGTGGTGGGGTGGAAGTTTTGGATAGGGCTGTACGGGGGTGGTGGCTTGTGATAGGAGGGAGCGGCAAAAGGGGTGGAGCTGGCCAACATGTGCGACCGATCACTGCGGAACCAACCAAGGTACTCTTCGGCGGGCATCACACGGAAGCGAATCATATGGAGCATTAGGGAAGAAAGAGGGACGTTGGGATCGGGGGAGAAGGTGTAGTCAAAGTAACTTTTCAAGTCCATACAGTACGGGATCCAGTCCCCTAGGGCTTTGTTTTTTATTTTTTTACACTTGGAGTCTTGATCGATGACGTAGTGCTGGGTGCTGTTGCGGCGCTTCAAGACGGCAAAGACGTGGTAGTCCCATATCATTGGTGGTTCCGTCTTGGAGTACCGGTAAGGCACTCGAGAGTCGTCCCAAGTGTTTTTGACCTCCTTTCCTTCCTGGACTCCGAAACTGCTAACAAACACGGCGAAACACACATCGAATAACTCCTTATGTTCATCTTGTAGGACTATTTCTAATGTCTTGTAGGTGTTCTCTTCGCAATAGCAGTGGGTGTAAGGAAGCATCTTCGGTTTCTGTTTCTATTTTTTTTTCTTCTTTTATGTAAAAGATACTTTTCAGAAAGTGTAGTAAAGAGGAGAAGGAACAAGGACATTCACAGTTGGTTATATTATACAAGTCCCAATATCAATCACTTTTACACAGGGCAATCCCCTCTGAAATCGATTGTTGTGCCATACAAGTGCCACCTATAGTTTACATCCCCCACTTCTTTTTTCTTTTCTCTCTCTCTCTCCATTACTCCGGAGGGTGGGTCTCCAGATATTTGTTGATACGCTTCACCACAAAGTTCTGCACCGCCTTTCGCTCCGACACCGACGCCGAAGAAAGCTGTTGAAGGGCTTTGAAGGCCATCAGCGTCTCATCCGCCTCCGTCTCAGGGTCGGTGGCAATAGGCACCACCGCGGTCGGATGGTGAATCACCCGCAACGACTTCCCCACCTCTAGTAGCGCATTCGATACCACCTGACGAATCGGAGAGAACTCGTCCATCTGTCCAAAGTGGTCTCTCCCGTCGGCGGCGAAGTACATATTCTGTAGGGAGCGAATCAACTCCTTTGTATTCTCTACCGCGTAACAAGTCGACTCTAGTTCTTCCCGCACCGCGTAGATTTGTTGAGTGAAATTTCCAGCAGCAGCGGTGGTAGTAGTAGAGTTTCCCCCTGGCAGTCCTTCCATCTTTTCTTTTGCGCTACGCTTCATTTTTATACTCTTGGTGATATCCTCGCTATCCCGTTTCCGCTCTTCCTCCTTCTCCACGGTGTTCTTTAACGCGCGTATTTGCCTCTGAAGAGCAGCACGCTTCTCCATCGCTAGCGACAGTTTCTGCTCCTCTAACGCCACCAGTCGTCCAAGCTCCTTAATCCCTTCCTCGGACGACCGCATCTCTTGAACCGTACTGGTGGACTTTTTCTCCAAGTTCATTAACTCGGTGACCAGTTGCACTCTATTCTCTTCCACCTCCTTCCCACTGTTTTGCATAAAAGAGGAGATGAATAGGTCTCTTGTGGCGGCCCTTAGCATTTGGGTCATTTCTTCCAGCAGGCGCTGTTGTTCTCGAGCGGTTTCGGCCTGCATTTGCTCTGCAGACCGCACATGCTCCCCTTGTTCTCTAAAGAAGAGGTCCATCACCTCATCACACTCTCCCACCGTCGCCATGCGCTCGTTAAAAGCGTCCTCGATGTGGGCGTCCTCCATGACGAGGTGAAAGATCTCGTCCAATACTTTTTCCTTTTCCTGTAGAAAATTCTCAGTGTCCCCGTTTAAGTCGTTCTGAATCCGCTCTAAAGACTTGTCAAAGTCCTCTAATGTGGTTTCTAACTGTGCTATAAAGTTCTCCCTTTCCTTTTTCATATCTTTGGACTCTACGATGTAGAGCTGACTAAAGTCGTCTAACATTTCTTGCATCTCCTTCGCCTCCGCCAGGGCGGTCCGTATCTTACTCTCCGCCTTGGTGAATCGATCCACCGCCCGCTCCGGCGGCGGATAGGCCCTCTCTGCGCTCTGCAGCACATTGGTACCGCCTACTGGACTACTAGAGTGGTGATCGACATCGTATTTAATAGATCCGAATGGGTGGTCGGTGGCGGCGGTGTGAGTACCGGTCAGCATGGCGGTATTGCCTCCAGTGGCGGCCACCCGGTCCCACTGAAGATTGGCCTCGTGCTCATCAATAGGGGGCTCTGGGGCGACTAACTTTGGCTCTTTATTTTTCTTTTTTGCAGACTTTTTTGCCATTTTTTTTTTATTTATTCTCTCTCTTCTTTCTATTTACCTTTTTTTTTTTGTTATTGTTTCCTTTACGTTTCTGTTAGTGGGTTGAGAAAAATTAGAAAATATAAAAAAATGAAGATTAGTTTTTTCTTTTTGAGTCATCCTATACACCTGTCCATGTATAACCCTTTCAGTGGGGGAATGAGAGAGAACACTGTTCGGTTTCAACAACTATTTTTTTATGTTATTTATACATTACATGCGAGTCAGGATATACATTTATTCTTTGAGAGACGAATAATACAAACAAATGAAAGTAAAAAATAAAAACCCACCACAACAGCCAAGACAACAAGGGAAAGTGTAGTGAATTTAAACGGATTATGGTAATGTATAAAAGTGTGTAGTGAATACCACACAGATCTTTCCCCCCGTAAGTGTGTGTGTGTGTTCTGCTGCCCGTTAGTTCAGACGTTTGACATCGCCGTCGGTGAAGCGAAGACTGAAGGCACCTGGATCTTTGGAACTGTCGGTGTAGGTCTTGTTCATGGGCGGAAATTGGGACCGTTGTGCCTGTGCCTCTAATAAGTGCTGTCGTCTACTTTCCTCAAACGTTTTCTGCAAGTCGATTGCCGGACTTGAGTTTTTACTACCACCATCCATACTGCCCCCGACCGCGCCCTTGGAGGCGGACCGGGAGTGTTGCCGGGAGCCACTCCTTGAACCCCGGGAGCGACTACGAAGACCGTTTCCGATATTGGCAATACTTTCCTTCCTGCCGTAGTAGTCCGAGTCATGCCGTGAGATTTCCCTCTGGCGTGTGTTTCTAGTTTCATGCTTGTCAATCAAGTTGTGCACTTCCTCGTAGAGTTTAGCGGTCTTCTGTCGTATCCTTTCTGGCGTAGAGAGCCTTTCCTTGGTGAAGGCGGACTTGTAATTTCCCTTCTTCCCCTCCGGTGTACTGTCCTCTCCTTCCTGCCCATCGGTATTCTCCTTAATGGTGATTCGTTTCTTTCGACTTTCCTCTGCGGGAAGAGACTCTGCGAGGGGTTGTGGTGGTTCCTTGTTTAGTATTTCGTTGGAGGTGAGCTCCACTTTGGGTGCCTCACTTTCCTTTAATTCTACCGGAGAAACGGGCGTGTTGTGTTCTTCCATTCTAAACTATTCGTGTTATTAATATTATTATTATTATTATATATAAAGTCCGGACTGAGCGGATAATATAAATGTATATTTATTTTTCACCCTTGGCTATTGCGACCAAAAAAAAAAAAAAGAAAGAAAGAAGGAAAGAAAGAAAGAAACGAAAGGAAGTAAGCATGGTGGCAGTCACTACCTGCGGGACATGATGGAAGTGCACATACACATACACACACGTAAGAACAACAAGGTCAAATAAGACTATCTGTTGTATTTATGGTTTCATTGTGGTGAGTTCTATGACGTAATATAAATATATATATATATATATATATATATATACATATATATTTATATTGGTTTAGGAATAACAGTCCTTCAAACCGTGAATTCCTCTCCCTCCTCTTCAAAATCATTGACCTCCTCCACGTCAGTATTCTCGTTATTAAACCCTTCTTCGCTCCACTGCAGAGGGGACTCCTCCACCTCGTCAAGGGTGGACCGCTTCTGTGAAGAAACGAACGAAAAATCATTATTTTCGGTGATGGACTGCATCGAGCACATGTCGATGCCGCAGGAGGCGGAGACGTGAAACGGAACTTCAATCTTCGCTCCTGGGAAAGTCTTGGGCACGTACTCGTGAATTTGGCAGAGAATAGAACAGACATTCCTCACACACTCCTTCAGTACACTGACATGACAGTCCAGCCAAAGCGAATCGTGTACAAAGTTGGTCAAGTAGGCGCGTTGGCCGTAAAAGTTGTTTTGACACAAGTGGCGAAATACCTTCCCCACCATCATCTGTGCCAGCTCCGCCCCGTAGCCCTGTATGGGGTAGTTCTTGAGTGGCGGAAGGTTCAAGATGACATCGCGGGTTTTGAAGTTCATGCGGACCCCAGTGGGCAGCTCCACAATGAATCCCGTGGGGAGACCGGGGTTGTTGGGGCGGAGGGCGACACTCCGCATCATTCGATGAAACCGGGCGATATCGGGGTACTCTTTATCTTCGGCGGTGATGGACGCGGTGAGTTCCTTTACACTTAACCCTGTGGTCTTGTGCAGCAACGGCACCCCCGCCCCATAGAGCCGTTGAAACGAAAACTGTTTCGCCGTCTTACGCAGTCGTGTGTATTTGGGCACTCCTCTGTGGTACCCTTCATAAATCTCTTTATACGGCAGCCCACTGAAGAAGGCCGCTCGCTTAATGTGAAAGTCCAGACCGTTTCGTAAATCTCTGGTCAAGTTTTTATCGTTGCACAGCACTGCGAGGACGAGAATCTCCAGCTGGGAGTAGTCAATTTCGACACACCTCCCGTCGGTCCCGAACCGCGACACGAATAACCGTCGGACGGAGGATTTATCATCCTTGGGGATATTTTGGCAGCTCGGGTAGGCGCTGACGGTGCGTGAGGTGCTCGTGGAGGTCATGTCAATGAACTGATGTACGGTGCAGTCATCATGAAGGGTACAGAGCGACTTTTCCTCCATGTGAAGGAAACGGGCGGCGTGGTTGTCTAGTCTTTGTCGCTGACGGAGCGGACCCGCCACCTTCACCCCTCGTACATGCAGCGCATCGAGCACCGCATCACTGAGAGGCTGCGAGGCCAGACTGGCGAGCAACTTGGTATTTTTGATATCACGGGCCGCTACCCCGGGAAGGCGAACCTGCAGCGATTGCTGGCGCCGCTCGGTGGGCACAAAACACCCCGTAGCGGGATACCCCACCAGTGTCTTGGCGGCCTGTCGCAGAATGAACTCCTGTTGGGTCTTTACCCCTTTCCCTGTCAGACCAAAGGCGTTGACGAGTACAAACCACAACGCCTTCGCGTCGGTGTCGGCACGGTGGATTTCACCTTCAGGGACAATATTCAGTTTGGATATCAAACTGCTCAGCCGCAACGAATTAGTTAACGTTTCCAGCAGGTGGTGATCGATCCTTTTCTTATCCACCACTTTGGACCGCTGCATTTCGGACTTGAGCATTCGCAATAAAGGGAGCGAGTCGACGTAGAGAATGCCGTCGCTGGCCTCCGCCGACACCTGTGGTTCCAAGGCCCGTCGCAACATGGGCTCATCGACGCTGAACACATTATGGCCGACGAGGAGGAGGATTTCGTCCGGGTCGTACGACCTGCGGTCTAATCGCAGATACTTGGCGATCCCTTTCGCGACCACGTCAATCGTAGGAGCGCCCTTCACCATTGCGTTGGTGAGATTGTGTATCTTCACGGTGGCGGGGGAGATGGGTCTTTTGGGGTTCACGAGGGAGGAAAAAGAGGTGTTTTCTACGGGGTCATACAGGGCGATTTCAATAATCGCATCCGTCGCTGCGTTGAGTCCGGTGGTCTCCACGTCGAACACCACCACCCGGAATTTCTTTTTTTTAAGGGACCCCGTCGCCTCGAGGTGGTCTCGAATGAATTTGGGGGTATTCCCTTGAGTAGGGAGATTGTTCTGCGCCGCGTAGCGCTGTAGGTGAACTTCCCCTTTCAGATCAAAGAGCACAGAGGCGTGCGCACACAGGTGAATTAAGTTGGACGTCCACACTTCACTATTTCGGGCCTGACTGTGAAACCCAATGGTGATGTTTCCCCCGAAGAGGTACGCGTGCATGTGGGAGATGGAGGACCAGTCGAACATCATCCGTTTATCCTGAGGGACCTCAGGGGGTATGTACGCATCCAGCGTACGGTCCAGTGCATCGGCGACCCCACGCAGCGCCTTGGACTGCCGCTCCGCCTCCGCTGTGTCGATGTAAATACCCGCAAACTCCATTGAGGCCATCGCCAGGAGAGAGTCCATGCGATGAGCCAGGCTAATCAGCTGACTCTGTTGAACGGCCTTTCGTAGCTGCTCTCGGAATATCCCCTCCGTGGCGATAACACCCTGCCGTAGATACTCTCTATGGTGACGGAACGGCAACTGCTCCTTGGACACCCCCACCACCGACGACGGAGGGACGTGATAGCCGTACTTGAGGCACACCGCCTCTAGCTGATTGCTCCCGGACTTGCAGCGCTGGGCGTCTAGGAGGTACTCCCCCAGCTGTGTACACCACACCCGCCCGCCTCGCTTCAGGAATCCGATGAGGTCGGGATCGGTCCAACAAAAGAGCAAGAACCGCTTCGCGTCGTGCACGACCAACACGTCGTACTCCTCCAGAGAGGGCAGCCGCAGCCCTTCTCTCCCTTCGTACCGTGTCCAGGGCTGCAGCGTGTGGCCGTGGTAGTCGGTCATGGCGGTGCTGAGAATATAGTTCTGTGGGGCGGTGGCGTTATTGGGCTGGCCGAACGCACTGTGCTCCGTCGCGGTAAAACTAATCACGAGGTACTTTGTGTAGTGGACGAGTTGTTTTTCTTCTGCCGCTTTCCTGGCGGGTAGCTCCAGCTGAGACAACCACTCCTCCACATTCGTCTGAAGCGTCAGTTCCTTCTCTTCCCCTTCCTCCTTCGCCTTCCCGTTCTTTTGTTTCCCTCCAGCGAGGGCCTCCCCTTTGAGCTTGCCACTCTCCAACAGGTATGTTTTGTGGGAGTTTCTCAGCGTGACGCCGGCGGTCTGATACACCATCATCAACACATCCGCATCGAGGGACTTGCTGTTCTCCTTGAGGGCATTCCAGTAGCGCGCCGGGTCGGATTGAAATATTTTACGGTATTTTTCACTAATATCCGACGCGTAGACGACCGTGCACTCACACCCCGTCTTGAGCAGAGCGGTACGACAGCGGAAGAGTAACGTGCGGTCGGTGCGGTTAGTGGGTACAAATATGATACGACGACAGCGAGTTTGAATGAAGGAACCAATAATATCGGACAGCATGCCTTTGGCGTGGTAGTGCCGCTTTCGTTGCGGATGCCACACGGAGAGGTTCATGCTGCGCGTGCCCGCCCTCACCAGGTGCACCACCATCACATCAAACCGAGGTAAGATGTAGTCCCCTAATAGCTGTACCGGGTCCTCCTCTCCAGAGTGCACGCGATTCCCTCTAAAGAGTCCCGCTGCGTCGCTGCAGACAAGCGTGCGAAGATAAATCCAGTGAGCACGGCACACCTCCTCCTCCTCCTCCTCCTCGTCCGTCATTGTCGTAGTGTCGTTGTTGTAGTTGGCCTTTTTCCTTTTACCCCGTCGCATTCGATGAAAAGAGTCCAACACACTCTTCATAGAGGGTGGGGTTAACACGAGAGACTGCCGTAGCTCCATCGTATCCACCGCCGCGACCGGCAAGAGACCGTTGGCGCGAAGTGGGGCGCACACGTGAGCTTCAATAAGGCTCCTAATTTTCTCTCTATCGACTCCTCTACTCCTTATTTTTTTTTTCCCTCCCCCTCGTCGTCCTGATGTCCATTCCCCCGCTTCCTCCTCGCCCTCTTCTGGTATGATAGGGATGAGCACCAACTCGGAGGCACCGTTGGTCAACTGAATCATTTCATCCGCCAACGACCACTCCTGACCATTCTCGTCCAACGGCACCTTCAACACTAATTGATTGGCGGTGACGGAGAAGAGATAAATACACCGTTTCTCCTCGGAGTAGTGGGTGAGAAAGATTTCTAGCTTGGTGTAGTGCTCGGCGGGGGTATTGGCGTCGGGATGGGTGCCCCCGATGCTGCTCTTCTTCTTCAAAGACTCCCTCCTCTCTTCCTCCTCCACCTGACGCAATACATTGGCCACATAATCCTTCACTTCTTTTTCGTTCGTCAGGGGTTTGGACTTGGAGGAGGACCGACGGTCCTTCGTGAGGCTAAAGTATTCTGAAAACGCTCGCAGAGAAGAGGCACTGAGAATGGGTTTTCCCTTCTTGCCTGCAGAAGACGACGAGGATGAGGTCAGTGGGGTTTGGTTAGAAGAACTACTAGTAAGCTCCTGTAGGAGTTGATCCTGCGTGTGAACCAACTCCTCCAGTCGGTACGCCACCTCCCCTGATGAAGAAGAAGATTTGTCATTGACATTCTTTTTCTTTTTTTTAGCAGAAGGGTTCCCTTTAGGAGCGAGAAGCGTAGTAGTAGTAGTGTAGTGGCGCTGACCGTATGCACTTCGGAAGGTATTGAGGGCCACACAGAAATGTTTTCGGTCGTTGTTTGTCAGACTACCTAAAATTCGTTTCATTTATATATTTCCCTTCTTCCTTATTGTTTTTACTATTATTTTTCTTGTTTTTTTTTTTTTTTAGAGAGAGAGAGAGAGGGAGAGAAAGGAGAACAGCACTTGTGAGGGTTTTTTTTTTCCCCTTTCTTCCATGTGTCACGCCCATTATCAGAAAGTGTAGTTAAATCTTATTCTTATTTAGATAAATATTGCACTTAAATATAAATGTTGACGGAAATATTAAAAGACACGATGAAAAATAATTCTTTTTTTTTTTTGTTTGGCTCTATATTATATATTTTTCTTTTATCCTTTTAATCACTCTCGAGAGTGTATTTGTGTGTAGAGGTAAAAACTTAAAAAAAAAAAGCAAAATAAAATGGGAAGACATGAAAATAAGATAAAATAACAATTATTTAGTAGTAAAAAATAAAATAAAATAAAAAAATCAACACCTTTTTCGCCATCACAACGACAACATCGACGACCAAACAACGAAAAAAACACAGATAACAAAAAATAAATAAATAAAATAAAAGATCAAACTATAAGTTTTATTTACACTGAGTGTAATACAATGGGCAATTAAATTAAAAATGAGAGAGGTCAATACAGAAATAAATAAATAAATAAATATATAAAAATCACTATAGAAAATCAAAAAAAAAAAGTAAAATTGAAAGAATTGTAATCATACAATATACAAATATATGTCGTCAAGCGTGGGAATAAAGAAAAAAAAAAAGGTACTAAAAAAATACAAAAACATAAGCATAACAGCCTAAATTAAGTGTTATTAATAATAATAGTGATTAAAAAGTAAAAAAGTAGAAATAAAAATACCTGAATACGGGGATTCTTTTTTTTTTTTAATACCTTTTTTTTTTTTCCTTACTAGTCTTACATAGTTTTTTTTTTCTTTCATTTTTTAAAGTTACCTTTTACTATACAGAGATTTTTCTCTACAGTACACTGCAGCTGGAGTTAGGAACTTCTTCCCCTTTGGCATTAATTTTTTTTCTCTTTTCCTTTTTTTCTTGTTTACGTTTTTTTTCCGATTTCCTTTTAGAATGACTATTGAGTTCCTTTTCCTCATCGCTTGTGCAACTTCCTGGTGTTTCCTTGTCTTCTTTTTCACTGCTCGGAGGGGTGTCTAACGTTTTTTTTTCTTTTTTTTTCTTGTTATTATCAAGTTGCTGTTGTGGAGGAGGAAGATAGTTATTTTCCTCTCCTTCTTCATTTTCCTTTTCCTTTTCCTTTTTTTCGTTTTCTGCTTTATTACCACTACTACAACAGTTTTCTTGACTATTATTGCGGGTGAGCACCATCATGTCTTCCTCCTCCTCGTCCTCCCCTCTGCGGTTGGAGAGAGTATACTCCATAACTGAGAAGGAGGAGGTTTTATTATTTTCATTATTATTACTATTATTATTGTTGTTGTTGTTTTGGTTATTGTCGTCGTGAAGGGTGTTGGACTCTTTCGCTTCAGTGATGGTGGAGGACGGTGGACGCGGTGGCGGTCGAGGAGGAGGGGAAGAGGTATCTTGAGGCTCCGCCCCTCTGATAGAGTGTTGTCCTTGCAGTCCCATACTCTCACTGTGCTGACTGCTCAGATGCACCTTATCACTAAATCCATCCACATAGTACTTCTTTTCTTCTTCTTCTTCCTCTTCCACGGAGGTTTCAGCTTCCAGTTTATGGCCTAGTACCGTCGCCACTGTCGTAGCCACCGCGGCAGTGGAAAGAGGCGGATGCACCTGAATACCGTTTTGCGGTAGGCATCGGTAAGGAGAGCTGGGGTGGGCACAGGAGGCGCTTCGTTGGCTGCTGCTGTACGTACCGCTGAGGCTGATGCGATTGCTCTGGCTAGACATGGTACGGCGAGAGGGGCCTAACTTGGGGGTCAGCACCGCCTTCTGCTCACACTGCTCGCCCAACATGAGTAACCACTCGCGGATACGAGGCAGCGTGCGGTGAGCCTGTCGCAACCCTTTATTATTATTATTGTTATTAGTAATATTATTATCCTCGGTGGGAAGAGGAGGGGGTGGTTGGACTTGATTTTGAATAATCATGGAGAGTACAGGGCACCAGGAGTAGAGCACGTAGGCAAGGACGTAGAACCAACGATCACAGTTAATACTATTACTATTATTATTATTATCATCATTATTATTATTATTAGCTTCCTCATCCAGGTGAGGCTGAACAAATTCATAGACAATACTGTCATAATAGTTGTCAAAGAACCACTTTATTTTTCTGTGGACAGCAGCCACCCAGCAGGTGAGCACTAGCCCAAGCTGCTTTTTTGAAATATTTCGTTCATTACTAATAGGATTCATACTACTACTACTACTCCTACTACCGTTATTATTAGTATTAGTATTAGTGTCATTATTTTTAAGGGGATTTGCCTTTTTGTACTGAATAAGTCCTCTAATCACAAACGAGAAATTACTCTCACAGTTCATTTCAGTACACAAGAGGTACAAATCTTTTATCTCTTCTTTAGAGACATAAATACTATTAAAAAGGTCGTCGTTGTTATCTTTTTTTTCTTTTTTTTCATCGTCAAGTGAGGAGGACGAGGGATTCTGTGGATGGCTCTCTACAAGATAACAGTACAGCTCTGCGATTTTTTCCTCTACAGAGTGAATACTGCTATTCCTATTATTATTATTATTATTGTTGTTGTGATGGGTAATATCCACAACACTATTACTATTGCTATTCACGTTACGGCGGCTGACGACGGGGGTGTAAGCCTCCGTCATAGTTTTCTGCCATAATAGTATGCCATCATAAAAAGTATCTACAGAGATATTTGACATTATATATATATATAGAGAAAAAAAAATAAAAATATATAGTAGGAATGAATGATTAATAATAATAATAATAATAATAAATGTGTGTTAAAAAGAAGAAAAAGGAAAAATGAGATGGGTAATTCAAAAATAAGAAATACTTTCCCCCGTTTTTTTTTGTTTTATTATTATTGATTTTTGCTTTTTGTGTGAGCGTTCGTTATGCACAAAAAAAAAGCTTTTTTTTTAATTTAGTTTATTTGATTTTTTTCTTTCTTCCGTTGTTAGTTCGAGAAGACTCACAAAAAAAAAAAAAGAAAGGAATACGCAAGTTAAAAAAATGGAGGTGAAAAAAAAAAGGAAAATGTCATAAAAAAATAAAAAAAAGGAATCAATATACAAACACTCTCGCTCGTAAAAAATAACAACAACAATACACTACGTATTTTTTTTAGAAAATCAAAAGCCGAAAATAATAAAAAAAGAGTTTAATGGAAAAGAAATATATATATATATATATATATAATGCTAGTAAGGAGTAAGTTTTGATTTTTCTTTCCTCTTTCTTCAGACAAGAAAAAAAAAAAAGAGAGTGATAGAGAAAGAAAGAAAATAATAATTATAATTCGATTCCAAAAACAAAACAAAACAAAACAAAAAACAATCATAAACAGACGCCAGAATAACTTTTTTTTTTATATATTTTTTTGTCATTTTAGGTATAGAAGTATGTAATGAAAATGCTAGGTTTTTCTTTTTTATAGTATGGTTAATGATGCCAATGATATTGAAACTAACAATATAGAAAAACGAGAGAGAGAGAAAATAAATAAATAGAGTTAAAAAATTAATTTATCTGTGATTGGCCAATTTTTTATATTCCTATGAAAGGCCATTTTTTTTTTGCTTTGTTTTCTTTATTTTTTTTTATTTTTTTTTTTAATTATTATTTATTACTACTCTACTGGATTACTTTTTACTGTTATCCTCACTTTCTCCTCCCTTTTCTTTGGTGTTGGGGCTAGTAGTGTTGGCGTGTGGGAGCTCTCCCGCCGTCGCCGCCGCCGCCAGCTTTCTACGATCCACATCCTTCATCGCTTCATGGAACGCCGCCGCCTCTGTCTGCCTCTTGCGCTCCAACATCACCGACTGCTTATCGACGAAGCGGCGGAGCTGAAAGATTTCCTTCTGACGACGGAAGCACTTGGCCATACCAAACAGCGACCCCGCCGACACCGAGAACCAAAAAAACACATACATGAGGTGGACGATGGGGGTGAGGTGCACGTAGGTGATTTCATCGGGGTCCCGGCGGCGGGGCCACGTGTGCTCTCGCACGATGCGCTGGTCATCCCCAGAAAAGTCCTCGATCATCTCTACGTAGTAGTGGTGGGCGCCGTACTTCTTTATCAGCTCCTTATCCTTGGCGGTGAGCTGCTCCACGCGGGGCTGGTGCTCGATGCCGCTGCCCCCTCCCCATCGCTTGCGGTAGTACAGCAGGGCCATATCGAAAGGCCGGACCACCAGCCAAGCAAGGTCGGCGGCGACCGGTCCGTGATTGTCTTCATTCTCTCCGCTAAAGATCGATCCTCCCAGGTATTCCTCTCGACGGAGGATACCACGTAGGGAGGTGGACACGAACCCTTCGCCAATGTACTGGGCCAGCATCTTCCGGTGCTTCCCCGCCTCCACCGGCACCCAGCCCCTATTGACCATAATGAACTGCCCATTGTGCGCGAGTTGGAAAGGAGTCATGACCAGGAAACCGCCTCGGCTCTCGTCGGTGTGTGCGGCTCCTTTATAGGAAGGGATGCCGCGAGGGCCGACGAGGCAGCTCCCTTCGTTATCCAGCGTACCCTCCATCTCCACCCGGCGGTACTCCTCGTGGTTGATCTCGTTGTCGTTCTCCAGGGGGAGTTCAGTGCTCTTGAGAGGGGTCTTGCCAAGGTTTTTGTGATTTTCGAGGAGTTGTTTCTTTTGCTGACGTCGGTAGATCTGCCATATACCGGCATTGAAGGATACCACGCTGCTGAAGAGGAAGCAGACCCCCATATAATCTGGTCTCATGGTGAAGGAATGCTATTATATATTTTTTATTATTGTTATTTAATTTCCTTTAAATGGGAAAGAGGAGAAGTAAGGGAGATTGTTTTCTTTTTTTTGAGAAAGAGAATTGACAAAAAAAAAAACAGGTAAATCCACTAAAAAAAAAAAACAAACGATGGAGATTTTGTATTTCTGTACTTTTTTTTTTTAATTTTTACTTTTCAATGAATATACATTGGAGCAAATAAATAAAATACACAAAACCGTTCCAGTAAAAATAAAGTGGAGTAAAAGTGAAGTATATATATTGATATCCGCTGAGGTTGGTGGTGATAGTGTGGTGAGGAATTCTTTATTTATCTATCTCTCTATATATAAATATCCGTAATTCTTACTCATTTCCCTCTTGTTCTTCTTCTTGTTTCTCCTCTTCCTCTTCATGAGAGTTACCACTAACACTATTATTGTCGTTATCCTTGTCTTTTATTTCCTTTTCTTGGTCATCGGAATTATTATTATTATTATTATTTTCTACCACCGCCTCCTTATTTTCATTATTTTCCTTCTTACTATTCTCCTTTTCCCTTTCTCTTTCTTGCTGTAGCTCCTCCATTCTCTCGTACAGTCGCTTAATCTCAAAAAAGTGGGTCCGTGCCTCCTCCAACAGTTCTGCTAACACCGCACTCTTCCGTCGTTCCCGGACTAACTCTCGATATACTTTTATCACCTCACTATCCTTTTCCTTGGATTCAATCACCTGCACCGCTGTCAGCGCCTCGCGTACTTTAGGGTTGTCTAGTCCAAAGTCGGCACGATATTTTAACTTTTCATCGGAGAGTTTTCCGTTCAGTCGGGCGATCTCAGAGCGGAGGTGAAGATTCTCCTCGTGGAGGCGTTGTGCCTCTTGCGGAGTGAGAAGGGTGGACATGGTGAGGAAGAGGATAGTGATCTGTTCTTGTATTTTTGTTTTTTGTTTCAAAGAAAAAAAAAAAAGATAAAAATCTTTAGAGTTTTTTTAAAAAAAAACGAAAAAAAGGAGAGAGAGAGAAGTAAGAAAGGGAATTACCTTTTTGTATTTATGTACATTCTTTGTTTTGTTTTACTGTTGTAGTTACTATTTTTTTTTTATTTGAAATATATAAATATATATGTATATATAGATACGAAGATAGAAGAGAGTCAGCGAAATTAACGGTAAAAAGTTAAAAACAAAAAGACGCAAATATAATAATAATAATAATAAAAATAAAAGTTGAATTTTTTTCTTTTATGGATAAAGTTGAAAATTTTCGAAAATAAAATAATAAAAATAATGCGTAGGCTAAAAAAGTGGAGATTGCACTGCCTACATTTTTTTTATATAATACTAAATGTATAGTTTTGGGTAATACTTTTTTTTTTTTTGTTTCTGGAGCGTATTGATTGAGAAAATTGCAGTTGGGATTCTCTTTTTATTGTGCAAAAGAGAAAGGAAAAGAAAGAAAAAAAAAGTGTGTATAATAATAATAAAAGATTACCTTTTTTTTGGTTTTTTTTTATGAGTTGGATACTACAATATTACTTTTTACCGTATTTTTTTTTTTAAAAGTAAAACATAAAAATGAACTTTGAAATTAAAATAATAATTAATAATAAAGAAGTTAACAGTTTTTTTAAAAGAAAAAAAAAACAAGAAGAAAATTGAACATATGTTGTAAAAAATCTTATTTTTTAAGTTCATATTTTTTTTCTTTTATCTCAAGGTTTAGAAGAAGCATAAAAGAAGACTGCAATGACGACAGCGGCCGCTATGAGATGAGAGGCTCCAAGGCTCATAAATACTTCATCTTCATCATCGTCGTCGTCGAATGGTCTTCGCCTTCTTTTTGTAGCATTGGAAGTGTTGGTATTATTGTGGTGGTGGTGACTTCGACTGTGATGTACCCCACTTCCATCTTCCTCCTCTTCTTCTTTTTCTTCCTCCTCTTCATTACTTTTATTATTTTTATCGTTATTATTATTATTTTTCTCCATACTCCATGTCATCAAGGACACTGGCGATTTACGGTGGCTTCGCTTGGTAGCGGATTGGGGATGAGGAAGAAGGGAGTCTGACGGCGGTGATAGAGATGACTTTATGATGGAGTTACAGTAGAGCATATGATGTATGCTATCTTCAATATGTCTATCTTCTATTTCCTTTTCTTCATCCTCTTCATCATCGTATTCCATATTATTATTATTATTATTATTAGTAGTGTCATTATCCTCATCATCCTTTTCAAAAGGGTTCTCTTCCAAGTTTAAATTACTATTCCAACGACGATGCTGATGGTGGTGGGTGCAGTCTCTCGCTGTGGCGTCGTCGGTGCTCAAAGGATGAAGACTATTAGGAACGTAGAGCACAGTGTGATTGACTTCCATCTGAACCAAAGATTCTGTTGCCATTCTTAATTAATTAAATAATTAGTGTGGATTTAATGAATTTACTCGTTGGGGGTATAGGAAACGGTGGCGTGACTGTGTATTCTTTCGGTGTGTATGTGTGTGTGGACTGTCTATCAATAATAATAATAAGAATAAGAAAAAAAACTAATCAATTTTTTTTTAATTTTGATATAGCGATAGACGGAGGAAAGAAAAGATTAGAGATTGTAGTGAAACAGCTGAAAAATAAACATTGCGTCACAGTTTTCCCCCTTTTAAGGTTTTATCTTTTCAACGAAAAATAAAATATAAAACAAAAATGATAAAACATAAAAAAAAAAAAAAGTAATACGTTCCACCTTTTCTCCTTGAAATCGAACGAAAAAGAGAGAATTTACATCAATCAGTAGAGATTTTTTTTTTTATTACTCTTCCTTTTTTTTTTCTTCTACTACCAACAATAATAGTAGATTGAATTATACTGAGAAATATAATATATATATATATTTTTCTGGTGGAAATATTGTACAATAATAAAACATCTATAATGAGGCGTATTTTAATTCTTTTTTTTTTTTTCCACTCTCCGTAGAGAGAAAGAGAAAATAAATAAATAACCAAAAGAAAAAAAATACTATTCCTCATTGTTATTTAATTCATTGAACCCTTCTCTCTCCCGTCTCCCTTCTCCTCCAGTAGGTATAGGTATTGGTATTGTGAATGCTTCAGTGGTTCTTCGCTAGAGACCCTTTGGGGCGACTCACACTGTCCTTCACCACGAGCTGGCGCAGTTGTGCATTCTCCAGGTCAGCGCGATCGGCGTAGTGGGTCACGTACTCCAAGTGCTCAGCGATAGCTTCACTGAGGTGGGCAGCAATGTTCAACCGGGTGACTAACACTGGACAGCCGTATTTGGCATACGGACAGCCCACCGCATCCGCCGTACTATTATTATTATTACTACTACTATTATTATTAATATCCAGCGAGTCCTCCGCTCCACCGCCAGGGGAGAGAGGCGCTCGAGACTGCAGTCGAGGGGATCTCACACAGGAAGGAGGAGGTGTGGCTTCACGGCTGGCGGAGGCACCACTGGTACTCTCTGAGGTGGTGACAGCAGCAGCAGCACCGACGGAGGGTCGCGCAGGAGAGGGCTCTGCAGTAGCGTCGGTGGAGGTCTTTGGAGGAGCACGGTTAGGGTTGCGCAGACAGCTCTGTACGTGCGTGTCGAGGTTACGCTTTCGGACAAACTTGAGGCAGAAGGTGCAGGCGACCTTCATGAGATCACAGCTGGCCTCGTGGGCAGACAGGCTACTACGGGGGAAGAGCTGGCTACAGTACCGACACTTCTCCTTCACCGCAGTACACTCGGAAGAGTTGTGCTTCTCCACCCACTGCCTTGACACGGACTGACCGCAGGCGGCACACTTTATAGGGGCCTTTAAGCAACGCTTGAGGTGCCGTGGGAGGTCGGCCCGTATCATGCGGTCCCCACAGTGCTCACAGCGCAGGGGTACGTCGCCGCACTGGGCCAGGTGACCGTCCAACTCCTTCTTATCCATCTGCTTCTTACAGTAAGGGCAGACGACGAGCTGCTTACGACAGATGTGTGGTGGAGGGTCGCTGGGGAAGATGGGGAGACCGCACTTCTTACAAGGCACTGGCGTCTCCCCGAGGAAAGCACCAGCAGGGCCTTTGAGCTCTTTTATGCGATCCGCGTACCGTAAGGTGTTGAGGGTATCCTCACAGTGGGTTTGACAGGGAGAAACGGTGGCGATCATACACGTGTTGGAGCGGCCGTCAAAACTTTCTCGTAAGATTTGAGTCAGTTTACTGCCGCGAAAGGGGATGTGTTTCTTGCGCATCGACATCGCTCTAATACACTCCTTTAACGCGAGAAGGGATTTGTTAATTTCGGCTCCTTCTCGTCTCGTTTTGAGGTCCGTCTCGGCGGTGTCAGAGGCACGCTCACTACCGGCGAGGTCTACGAATGTCATACGACCAAGGCCTCCACCACTACCACCAATCGTGTTGTTCTCATCACCATTGTTAATTTTGATTTTGATCTCCAGCACGGCGTGCGAGCGACTACTTCGGTCGTTGGCGTGAGTGGTGCCGATCGCTCTCAACTGCTGTCCGCTGGTCATGAGAGCGTGCACGTCCTCCACCGTTCTCACCGGTCGCTCCGTCAATCCTACAATATGAATAGTTTTATTTTCATCCTGCAACATTTTGAGCTCGGTGCGGTCGTTCAGCAGATCGTAGAGTTTGGGTCCGTAGACCTCGTAGAAGCTCGCGCTCATAGGGGCCTCCTCACCCCCTTTTCCGTGGCGGTTCCCAGTAAGATGAAGAAGGTCGGTAACGGCGAGGCCGTAAAGACCCGACTCCTCCTCCTTCCCTAACATAGTGTACGTCTTTCCACTCCCTGTCTGCCCAAAAGCAAACACCACCGCCACCCCACCATCGACCACGGACTGCAACAAGGGCCTACAGCAGGACTCATACACGTCTTTATTGGTAGCCTTCTCGTCGAATACCGTGTCGAAGCTAAAGAGAGAGGGTTCAATCACAGGCGTAAGGTCTAGCTTGGTGCGGGGCTCATACACGGCTACCCCGTCGGACTGACAGCGCACAATATCGGTCTCTTCGTCTTCACGAGAGGGAATCTTTGGACGCTTTCGGACCGCTACTTTAATATTCGAGCCGCTATTATTATTATTATTATTGTTCGCTCCACGAGGGCGAGAGGCGGTTCGGACTACAAGGTTGGTGTTGTCGGCGTATTGGGTGTGACGTTTTTTGCTATCAGTGTCACTTTCCTCCTCTGGAGCCAAATTAACACTATTTTCGTCAATATCTAGATCACTCATTCTACTTTTTTTTCTTTATTTTTTATTTACCTTTGACAATTTTATTTTTTGCAACAATAAATAAAGTAATAATAATAATAAAAAGGCAAATAAATAAGTTAAAAAAATAAATAAATATATAAGAAGGACTAAAACTATTAGCAATAATAGAAAATCAATAATAACAAATATTTCTTCTAAAAAAATTTTTAGCAGCCGTAAAAACAACCACTATATATATATATATATATATATATATATAGAAATCGCTGGTTAATAAAAATAAATATGATTTTGGATTGCTAGCAGAATAAATTAAAAAAAAAAGAAAGAAAAAGAGAAGAGATTTTTCATTAGTGAAGACCACAAAAAACACACACATATAAGTTTCAAAGACATTTTTTTTTTTTTTAAAACAAAAAGAAAATTACTTTTCTTTTTCTTTTTTACAGTCATCATTATTATTTTTCTTTCTTTCCTTTTTTTCCCTTTTAGTCATCCTTGATAGTGTTCTTCGGCTTGGGGCTCTTGGGCACCATAAAGTTATCATTCAACGCCCACCGCCGCCTAGACCAGAAAGGCCGTTTAAAGTTAATACTACTATTTTTATCATTGACGTTGGCCACGAAAGCATCTGGGTCGTAGGTGGCGAAGAGGGTGTTGGGCTCCAGCTGCTCCCCGCTGTGACGATCCTCTACATTCTGCGCTGGACGGCTGAGGCGGTCGGCGAAGACCTCGTCCAGGTGCTGCGACAGTACGGCGTCGTACTTTTCCTTGGGTACCGGCGGCCGACCGCGTTCATCGAGGTCTTCTAGGAAGAGAGGTATCTTCACATCCCAGGCGCGCTGCTCTGGCACCCCAGGCACCGCCGGCAGCAACTGCTCCCTCTCATACCGCTCCACCGCCGCCCCCGCCCGTATCAGCTGCACCAGGAGGTGATCCTTGTGATGAAGATAAGAGAAGCGACTGCGAGTAATTTCTATGGGAGTACCGTCGGCGTGGGTGTAGTCGGCCTCCTCGCGCATGACACCGTACTGGCCGTAGACCGCACCATGCCCGTGGTGGTAGCGCCACTCAGTGGCGGTCTTTCGCAGGGTCGGCTTCGGGTGAGGGAAGGCAGAGTAGGGACTGGGGTACTCTTTACAGATAAGAAGAGTACGTCGCATCAATGACAGTGTTAAGTGTGTGTGTGTGGGTGTGTGAGGATTAGAAATATAACTATACTAGAAAACTAAAAATAATAATGTAAAAGAGGACCTAATGTGAAGATACTATTTTGGATATTTCTCTAATAGAAAGAGAGAGAAAAGTATAACACTGGTAGACATGAGTTGGGTGCTGTGGTATATATATAGAGAGAGAATTATTTGATAATGATAATAATAATAAGAATGTAATTGAATATACAGGAACATTTTTTTTCTTTTTATCTTTCGTCTTCCCCCCTCTCCTTTCTGTGATCTTACTGGAACCATACTTCGTAGAGTTGATTCACTTTACGTATCATTCCATCCGTAATCAAAGGATAACTAATCTTATTGTTATAATAATGATAACCATTATTATTATTATTATTCTCCTCCTCTTCCATTTGACGATCCCACTCGGCTTTCAGTTTCTCCAATACGATTCGTATAAAGTGTACCGTCTCTTCCTCCGGATACTGTTTTTCCTTTTCCTTTCCCTTTTCGTTGGAGGTAGAAGAGCGGTGTTGCAACTCTTCTAACAATCGGAGTGCCTCTTGACAGTCGTAGCGTACCTTGGTTACACGATCGAGACGATTATGACTACTAGGAGGTGGAGAGGAGGGGTCTGTGACCTCATCCAACTGGACCCATAGTGCCGCGAAGAGCACATTCAGGTGACTGGGTTCAATGATTGGGCGAGGTCCGTGAAGGGGTGGATCGACGAGATACCGGGAGAGTAGAAAACTTTTCTCCCCCTCACACTGGAATAGAACCAACTGAAAAGGATCTCTGTCGTTCATTTTTCGTTCAGAGAGGTTTGTTTTTTCTTTTTTTCGTTTGTTAAGTTTCTTCTGTTGCCGCTTCTTTCGATAATAAGGTGCCAGGAGAGTGTGATACCGTAGGAGGTCAAACAGCAGAACGAGATTGGCATTGTGTAAGGATGAAAAGGACAAGGAATTTCGGTCGTGATGCGGATTCTTTTTCTTTTCTTTACTATCCTTCTCCTTTTCCAGCACATGTTTCACCGCCTCGTCTTCTTTCATCGACAGAAGTAATAACTCCACCTGAAGAGGAGAGAGAGTGACTGTGTTAGCACTATTATTATTATTACTCTCGTCTGGAGTGGAAGGATTAGTGATTTGCTTCAGAGTGTCATTCATCGGAGAAGAAAACAAGTAAAAGAAGCTTAAATAGTTTTTATTGTTTTCCACAATCCATCGCAACACTCTATGATGACCCTCCGTCGGCCCTCTTTCTTCTTTGTGGTCGTCCTCTTTTTCAGTGGACGGCATCTCCCACTCTGCTTCTATTGTGTCTAGTAACGCGCGGCTCATCCCTAGAGGCAGTAAAAATGCTGTTGGGTCAGAGCGGTGGAGAAAGTTGTTATTCACCTTCCACTGCTGGTTTTCGTTTTCTAGATAAAAGAGAAAATCCCTCACGTTCTTTTTTTTTTTCGTCTTCCTTTTCATTTCGGTTTCGACGTCCGGTCCAGAGAGCACCGCGTGGGTGTAACTTTGAAGTAGTTTTGCCTCTAGAGTGGCGGTGGAGTGGTGGGTTGAATTACCGCTTTTAACACCGTGCCACGCAGGGGAGGAGAAGTAGCGTTCCTGTTTTAAAATGGTTTCTTCGGTAAAAAAGTCCACGAGCAGCAGTCGATTGATACCGCCATCATCACCACCGCCACCAGTGGAGGGGTGAGTGAGGAGCGCTACAAGTTGCTCCTCCACTTGGAGATGAAGCGAGGTGTACCCCTCCGTAGAACTGTTTTGTGTGTAACCACTGGTAAGCAAGGCCTGTAGTTGATTGGATAAGAATAGTAGAACGTTTATCATGGTTATATTCTCCGTACTAGGGCCTGCTGCTGCTGCTGATGATGATGGTGATGGGAGGGGCAGCTCCGTTCTTTTCCTGAGGTAGAGGAGCGTAGAGTAGTACATGGATTCTAACAAGATACTACGCCGACGGGCCCCTTCCCTTTCCCTTCCTGACTCAGTGTGCGCCTCTAGGAATAGAAACAGGGCTCTGTTTTCCTTCTGCTCAGACAGGTGGGATCGGTTAAGAGAGGAGAGAAGGTACACCAGAGTCTCCTCTCTGAAGTAATGTTCGCCTGTCCAGGGTCGACGAGCGGAAAGGGCGCGGAGACTGTCGTCCATCGCTTTTAACCATTTAGTTCGACCCATGGAATCGCCTTTATCCTCTACCTTTTCTGGTTTGGCGAGGCCCTGGAACAGCTCTTGCATAAACTGTGAGGTACCCCGAAAAGATACACTATTATTAGGATGATCCTTATGGTGGAGGCGTTGATGGGCCAAGTTTCTCTCCTCCGCGCGCTCCAATGCTGCTAGTAACGGTTCCCAGAATGAAGGCTCCTTGTCCTTCCCTTCTGTGTACGACTGCTGCACGTACCGCACCGCCCACTGAAGCGCCGCCTCTTTACCGTCTGCCATTGTCGTCATCGCCGCCGACGACGGGTATAGCAATACCTCCACAGGATGAGAGGGGAGGCGCAATAACGGCAACTCGGCGTAGTGCTGGGCCTTCAGCTGGTGCTGTTTCTCTACGGCTTGCACTCGCTGAGATTGGAGATGGCCAGTGGATTTAAAAAACTCTGTGAGACGTTGTTGTGTGAGTGGGTTACGAGGAGGAGTGGAAGCGAGTAGGAATACTTTCCAGAGCTCCGATATATCCCTCGCCGTTTGCTGTAGTAGTTCTACTAGGATTGATTCAGCTGGCTGACGGTGGTGTGGAGCCGAGATAAAGTCTGTACGACAGAGAAGAGAGTGAGTTAACTTTTTCAAGTACTGTAGCGCCCTTTTCATTGTCATGGACTGTTTGGTAGTATCCATTGTGACCGCTAGCACGATTGCCTCCATCAAAGCATTCAGCGTATCGCTGTAGAGAGTCGCGGTAGAGTGTATTACCGCCTCCTCTACTTCACTATTACGATGATGATGATAATTCACGTCTTGGAAGGATTGGTATACCGCCTGAGCGGTGGCCTCCTCAGTGAGCTGGCTTGCCATCGCGTGGAGTTGCTCTATCCACTCGGAAAGGGCTTCCGGCGAGGAAAACGCTACCGTGTCTTTCATGGAGGAAAGAAGGTCGTAGGCTTGATACAGCCTTTGATGTGGTGCGGTCCAACGGCCCATCTGGGATGTGCGCCCTCCTTCTGAAGGGGAAAGACTCGCACTCACTTCCCCAAGGATTAACTGCGGCGAGGACCCGTCCTTTTCTTCTTCTCTTTTCAAAGGCTTGGCGGTCATCTGCTGCAACTCCCCCTCCCTTTCCTGTTGAAGTGGAGAAGAGGAAGAAGTGGATTTTCCTATAATGACTTTACGCTGCCGCTCCGCCCACCGTCTGGCGTACTCCCTCGTCGCCAGTCCGTCTTCACGGAGGAGGGAGAGTTTGAGTTCTACAGAGGGAGAGGAGGATAGGGCATGAGGGATGGTGTCTGCTGTCGTGGTAGTGGTAGTCGTTCGACGGGCCAGTAGACCCAATGTTTGTTTAGTAAACAAAAGGGTTGATGGTTTCATGCATTTTATGTTTTGTATCCCTTTTTTTTTTGTGTTTCGGTGGATTACTGCAGAAAATATATATATATATATATATATATAACGATAATATTGAAAAAAAAATAATGGGGGGGGGAGAGAAGCACGTAGAAAAGGGGAAGCCATATTTGGTGAACATGAAACACACATTACATGTAATATTTTTTTTTACTTTTATATATATTTGTGATACCCCTCCCTCCTTTTCATAGGGAGCAGATAGAGAGAGAGAGCCTGAGATTTCATTCCCTCTTCTTGTTACTCAATATCGAGGGCCCTGTAAAGCGTCGGAAACTTTTTCTCATCCTGGATCAAATCCCCCTTCTTCATCCCATGCAGTGGCCCATGGGTGTCCTTCACCATCCAACTGCCGTCCCTCCCGTCAAAGGTGCTTCGGTCGGGTAGAAGAGTCAGAGAGTAAAGGAAGGGGTTGCGCTGGCCGCTGCGATAGACAGGGGGGACATAGTGGGCGGCACTGCCCAGCATTTGAGGAGAGCTCCCTACGAGTAGATAATGATGCGAGAGCAGCGCGGACCCTGGCGGTAGCGGCGGGAGATGCAAGGGAGGGGGGAGGGAGGACCGCTCGGGTAGTAGCCTTAGGGTACGCCCCATATCAAACACGCCATCCACCTGCAGCCGCTCCAGCTCCCTCCCATGATGGGTGATTTGCTGAATGAGGTGGTGGGAGCCGGGGAATACAATCGTCGAGCAGCCATCGCGGTGGGAGGTGCCCGGACCCCGTGCATCCTGCAGACCGATCGCCACACTAAGCGAGTGATTGCTGTCATAGTTCAGTCCACTGCAGGCGGCGGCGATGGGAGCCGCATTGAGGAAAGGAAACGACTCCAACACCGTGTCCAGGAAGAGGCGGATGACCACATCCCCGGTGAGAGCAGCGGCGACCTCTCCTACTATAGCCCCTACCGACGAAGGCGGTGGCGCCGCACCGTCTTTTCGATCTCCCAACACCACCTTCTCCATGCCTGCATCCTCCACACAGCAGATGCACCACGACTTCCCCCAATTCTGAGTAAACTCAATGGCGTCGTTGGTGTGTGTATCTTTCCGTACGGTTAGTTCCATCTGACCGCTATCCCGGTACTCCTCGTAGGCTCGCTTGAGGGTGGGGTAGTGGTTCTGACGACGGATTTTATCGAGTACATCCTTGGACGGGGTATTTTCCGCCTCCTCGTTAATCCTTTCAATATCGTCTGCCATCTGCGACCCACCCTTCGCCCTGGCGTACTTTTTTGTAATGCGCATCATTTTATTGTAAGCCCTGTCAATGCGTTTTTGGTCTTTAAACTTGAACTCCATTTTGCGGGTGACGAGCTGATGCGTCTGCGACTGGTCCACTTTGTCCACCTCCTGCTGTATACTCTCTGGGAGGGGTTCAGACTTGAAGTCGACTGAAGGCTTCGGCTTTAATGAGGCGTCGAACTCGAACATTTTTTGGTACTCCAGGTCCATCTCTGGAAAGACCCGTGACCCTCGTCGCTGCGCCATCTCACGGGCGGAGAGAGACAGTGGGGTGAGCTCCTTATCGGTGAGAAAATCATGGACCACGATAAAGCCGTACTCGCGGAATGCCTTTACCGCCGCAGAACTTTTAGCGGCCTTTACACCGTGAAAGATGTAAGGACTCGCCATTACTAATTCTAATGTTGTTTGTATTTTTTTTCTTTACTTCCTTTTCTTCTTTATAGCGTGTGAACTTTACTGCTGAAGAGACGAAAAGAGAAAGGAAAAAGAGAAGGAAGAGGGCATATTTTTTTTTTAAAGCGGTATCCTATGTACCAGATGATGTGTAACAAAAGAAAATAAACTCATATACTAACTCCTTGATTTTTTTTTCAGAATTAAATACATATTGAAATCCTAACACTTTTTTTTTTTGTTTGTTTATATATAAATATTTGTTTGCTTGCTTTTACTCAGTTTTTGGAAGCTTAAAAACAAATAGAAAATATTGCGCAAAGATAATCTTTGTTACATTATTTTCCCTCTTTTTTTTTTTTTTTACTTACATAGTCTACCGGTTAAAGGAAAGAGTTTTTTCATTTTTTTTTACACGTTTTTTAGTTACAAAGTTGGAGTACTGCTTTTTTTTTTTTTCATTTTGTACTCTGTTGACTATAGTAACAAGACAATGCGTATTTTAACGTGCAAGTTGTATCCTTTTCTCTCTCTCTTTTTTTTTTTGTCATTAACTTCCTTCAAGGGGTTTTACAAACAATAATAATAATAAAAAGAGAAAAACAAAAACAACTAAAACAACAAACCAAACAAACTTTAAAATAGAAAGCGACGGCTATATATGAAGGTGGAAAAAAAAGAAAGAAAAAAGAAACAAGAGCGTTTCTTTTTTTTTTTTCCTCTTTCCTCTTTTCAATTTCTTTACAGTTCGTCGTGTTCATCGGGTTGGCTAGCTTGTTTTTGCTTACTGAGCACCTGCTGATAGTATTCGTACTTCTCCGAGTTACTGTTGCGTTGGAGAAGATCCATCACGGGGCCCATACACATCTCAAAGTGCCGGCGGTTGAGCTTCGCGGTGGTGACGTTGGTAAGGGCAATGACATCCGCCACACACTTGTGATTGTTGAGGAACTCGAGTTCACCAATGTGGTCTCCCTCACCAAACGTGCACACCTCCTTCTCCTTGCCATCGTCGTCGCGACCGACCACCTTCACCTCTCCCTCCACAATAATATAAAGCCACTCGCCCTCGTCGCCGTAGTGGATGATATAATCCCCCGCGGCCCACTCATCGCTACTGAGGGCGTCCGCCACCTGCATGCGCTCGTAGTTGTCGAGGCTCTCCAGGAAGGGGACCTTCTCCAGCATGGACACGTACGTCTCCCGACGACGAATGGCGGTACCCATAACCAAGTTGCGGTACGTGTCGCGGTCAAGGACCCACGCGACCAGCTCGTCGGTCAGCACCTTGACTGTCGCCACGGCGGGGGTGTCGTACATGAGCTCCAGCTCTCCCACCGCCGTACCTTCCGTCTTGATAAAGACACTTTGACCCTCTTTGATAATATCCGCCCGGCCCGTCTGGATGATGTAGAGCTTATTGCAGTTCTCCTGACCAAACTCTATGATGTTGTCATCCTTCTTGAAGTCCTCGCGGTACATGGCCCCCGCTATCGTGCGGAGTTCCTTCTTGGTGAGGAAGCTGAAGAGCACATTTTGGTTCAGTAGTGAGACAATGAGTTCCGTCTCTTCCTCGGATTTCTCATACTCCGGCGCGACGTAGTTCTTGGCCTTCTCGGGGTCCAGTCCCTCTACGCGGACGGTTTGACGGCGGGCGCGGCCGGCACCAAGGGCGGTAAGATCGGCTTGAGCGCGCTGCGTCGGCACCCACTGAGGACCCTCACCGAAGGCGTTGTCCGTGTTTTCCTCCTCGGTGGCCGCCTGTTCATTCCACAGGTTGCCGGCGTTTTCCTTGCAGCGTTGGTGGATCTGCTGACGGAGTTGGAAGTTGACGCGGGTGTCGTTGAGCTCTACGCGGCAGATGCGTGGGTTGATCTCGGCGAGGGAGAGCAGCGCGCGGCCGGCGTAGTCGGCGATAGGGTTTTTACTGATATCTAGACCAGTAACGGAGGGGTGGACCTTCAGCACGGCGATCAGGCGGTCAATGGTGGCGTTACCCTTCACACTGTCCTCACTGAGGTCGGAGTTGTAGAGTTTCTGGTCGGAGATGTTGAGGAAGCGGAAGTTAGGGCTATGCTCCACGACGGCCAATACCGCAAGGATACCACGGTTGCCAACATAGTTGTTACTGAGGTCGATTTCTTCAATGGTGTCGAAGCTGTTCGACTCAAAGAACTTGACCAGCTCCGGGTTAGGCGTCTTTACGCCTTCCTCCTTGCAGGCGTTGAGGTAGACAGACAGGGGGGTTTCATCGGTCATGGTGGTAGTTTTTTTTTTTTTTAATTATTATTGAGATATGTTATATATTGTAAATGTAATAAATAAATAAAAAAAAATAAATGTACGGTAATGCGGAAAAAAGCTATCCTGAACAAAACTGAGTAAGAGAAGAAACAAAAAAACAACAACAAAAAGCTTTGACTAATTCTAAAAAAGGTGAACAGAGAAGGAAAGAAAGAAAATTAATTTATTTAGTGGACAACAGTCAAGAATTCACAAACTAACCAGTAAAAACCTAACAGGACAGTGTTTCTTTCCCTCTCTCTCTCTATCTATATCTATATATATATATGTATATAATATATAAGCATCTATGCAGAAAAAATGCACATGCACACTCACACGTAACGCATTTCCCTCTTTTTTTTTATTATATATATATGTATGTGTGTGTATAGTTATATTTATTATTTGTAATAATAGTACCATCAGATCCCATTCCCCTTTATAGAAGCTAGGCACTCCAGCGCCCGTTCCTTCTCCTTCAGAGGTATTTTACCCTCTTCGTAGAGACGCGTCGTGAGCGCCACACACTCCCCCCACCGCTCCGTCGCCCTCGTCCACTGTTGTAGGTCCATCGCCGTCCGTCCACACCCCCACAGCGCCGTCGCATACAGCAGATGCCCTTCCCCTAGTCGTTCCTTCCGTGTGAGTCGTACCACCTCCATAATGGAGTGCGCCTTCTCCTGCAGGATGTGTATCTCCTCGGAGCGGCTGTCGTGGTAGTGAAAGAGGGGGGCGGCGGTACTGGGCGCTCCTACCGCCATTGCCCGGTAGAGGTGTGCGATGTGCTCTAGCGTATCCGCCAGCCTCAGCTCCACCTCCCCTTCCTCCTCCCTCCCTACGGTATGCTGGAAGTGAGTCCGCAGCTCGAGGGACTTGGTATAGAGAGTGAGCGCAGCCGCATAGTCGCCTCTCTCACTGTGACACACCCCCATCGCGTGCCATACATCCGCCAACCGCTGTCGAGAGGCCCCCACCACCTCCCTCAGGTCCTCCTCACTCTCGGTGAAGTACGCTAGGGCGGTCCGCAGTAGTTCTGTGGGGTCGGCCTCGCCCTCGCCTAGGAGGTGGAACCGCCTCACGTAGAGGAGCCCTCTGTTGTAGGAGAGCGTGGAGCAAAGAATGCGTTTTTTATATAGATTGAGGGGAGAGGCATTGCGCCGCTTGCCGCCGGTTTTACCCTTTTCCGTCCTCCTCTCCTCCAGTATGAAGTGATCCTTGGCGTATCCCGCCGCCGTCGCCACCATACGCTCTGCCTCCTCTAGTCCATCTCCTTTAAAGTACACGTTAAACAATAGCAACAGTAGATTGAGAAAGAGAAGATGAGAGCCTTCGTCTACTACCCCATCGTTTTCAGTGTCATCATACGCTGTAAGGGAGGAGAGACAGTCCTCACAGATACAACGACTCTCCTCGAGTCTGCCTTGATGGAAGTGCTCTATTGCCTCCTGATAGTGCTGCCGGATGAGCGCTATATTATTATTATTATTGTTTTCTTCGGTTGGGGTGGTGGGTTCCGACTCACTGGAGGGGTCTTGAATCTTTTCTAGATCTACTATAGTAATGTATCCGTTATGCATGGATGTAGAGACTGTTTAGACTGTAGACCACCGCCACACTTCACTAAGAAACTACTTTTTCTTTTTGTTTCCTTTTTATTTTACTCCAAAAAAGCAAAAAACAAAATAAAATAAAAATAAAATCAAGGAAGGAAAAATAAAATAAAATAGAATACACAAAAAAAGTAATAGTAGAAAAATAAAAAACCCAAAACAGTAATAGGAGTCATGAAAATCAATCTTTTGGCAATTTTTTATTTCGTTTTGGAAAGAATGTCATACGCAAGGAAGAGAATATTCTAGTAAACAACAAAAACAAAACAAAAAAAGAGACGCACTTAATTCTTTTGATTGATTTTTTTTTTTTCTTTCGCACTATATGTATTTTCTTCGGTGAAATCTTTTTAAGTGATTAATTTTTTTTTTTGATAATTTGAGTTCTTTTGGGACAAATAAAGTAAAATGTATAAGCGTACGTGTTTTAAACATACATTACCCTTGACACAATAATTTCTAAAGTTACTTAAAAGAAGTTTAGTATGTATATATACATATATACATGTTTCACCTTCACCCACTTGACAGGTAAAAAATAATTTTAATATTAATAATAATAATATTAACAACAAACAATTAATAGTAAAGAAATTTGCAAGACTTAAAAATATATATAGAAAAGTTATTATCATAATAATAATAAAAACCACCACCACCACACAGGAGCTACCGTGCAACATTATGGGAGAGAGAGAGAATGCTTTGTTGTTTTTATGATTATTATTATTATTGATTGGTTTCTCTCTTTCCATCTCCATCTCCATCTTTTCCGATTAGTACTCCGAGTAAAGGTATTCGAACAGTCCACGTGTGTACTGCTTCATTAGGTGATCCTGCAATAGTAGTCGTATATGTTGCTTATCACTGAGCAGCCCAATACTATCTCTTGGGACATCACTGTGTTCATAACGGTTTACCCCTCGCCAGATAAAGTGGTATACGCCTAGAGGGTCTAGGCACTGCTGCGCTCGGTGCTCCTCGGTGGAACAGCGGATGAGTCCTTCGTCAATGAGGTAAAAGGACGTGGAACTCTCCCGGCGGCCTTCAGGGACGTACAACTGGGGTGTGTAGTTACTCTGAAAGGGCTCTCGCAACGCGGCGAACATGTCTCCTCCTGCCGTCCGGGGGCTGGAGATCTTACGAAGCATATTTTCTTCATCCTTCTTGGTTAATCCAGGCGAGGTACCATGCATGTCGTCCTCCTCTCCCTCCGCCACGGCGGTGTCACTCTTTCGTCGGCTGAAGAAGCTCTTTTTCTTTTTCTTCTTCTCGATTAATTCCCGGTTAGCAGCGCTGATGGGGGAGCTGGCGGAGGGGAGGAAGAGACTACCCCATAGAATGGCGTTGTTTCTGGCGACTTCTACGGAGAGCATTTGGTTAAGTTGATCTAGGTTACCGAACCCCGCTCCATCACCACCCGACTGACTCTCCCTTTCGCTTCCTTGACCGCCTTCGTCGTCGCTGTTGACCCCTTGGATGACAGAAGTCTCTCCCTTTTCCTCTACAGGGGCCTCTAGGAATGTGTTGAGGTAATGAATACGGGGGAAGAGATCGCTACTGTAGACTACATTCTGGAAGTGGTGGAACAAGTTGTGCTTCAGTAAGAAATCAGAGAAGCAGTGGCTAAAGACGAGCGGGGCCCCGAAGGTAACGCAGAGCATATTGTCCTTGATGGTGTGGGTATTCTCTATGAGCAACTTGAAGGCCAGCATCGCGGCGACGCTACCGCCGATAGAGTGACCGCAGAGCACCACATCCGCTCCCATATCTACTCGTTGGAGGATACTGTTAATCGCATCCTTATAGTCATTTTCCTGTTCCAGCACCATATTGGCAATCCCGCACTGAATGTTGCCCTTTGCCAGACACTCATTCCCCTCCCGACTCTGTGCTTCCTTCTCATCCTCAACAAGGATACCAATACTGTTGGCGTTGTTGGTCGACCACACCTCTAGCGATGTGAAGATCGGGGAGAGCACATCGGTCAGTTTACTTTTTTGATAGACGTGCGGGAAGGCGTAGAAGAATACATTGCCAGTTCCTTCAATCTCGGTGTACTTTGGAGTGACCCGACGGACGCACAGCTGAGAGGTGTAAGGGAAGTCACTCATCGCGAGACTCAGAGACGGCGTTCCGTTGTACTCGTTGGCCATCTCCGCCGCAATAGAGGCCAACACAATACTCCGAGCGGTTTCTGACTTCACCCCGTTAAAGAGGGTTTCCTGCTTGTCTTGAAGGACTTGAATGACGTTGTTACCGGGGTTGTGTCGGAACTGCCTTTTGGAGTAGTCCTCAATCGAGGCTATCGTTGCGGTAAGGGCGTCCTTTCCTATTTTCTGCACCTCCGCCGCTGGGATGGAGCGGGTTTCATAGGCGGCCATAGTGACGGTAGGGAGCTTGCACTTGAGGCACACGGCGTTGACACTGAAAGGAGTGCTACAGGAGGGGTTCACACAGCAGCGGGGAGGGGACTGGATGGCACTGTACAGAGCATGGAGCCCCCAGTAAAAAGTGTCCGGGTCGCGTCCAGATTTATTCCTGGCCTCCTGGGAAAAGTTATCGAGAGTACCCATCACACACAGAAGGGCGGCCTGTGGGGCGCAGGTATCACAGGTGCGACCGAGCTCCTCGGACTTGAACTCACTCACCTGTCGGGAGGCACTGCAGTTGGGGCAGTAGGGCCGCCAGCAGCGACGGCAGTGGTGCCGACTCCGCAGCGTAAACATGTACACCCCGCAGACTCTACAGTGGTGGCAGGTACACTGCTTGCGGAGGAGCTCACAGTCCCGGCAGCGGCCTAGGAAACCGAACTCGTAGGAGCTGTAGATGGCCTTGAGGGGGCCAAGCTTGGATTTTCCTTTGCGGGGAGTGGTCTCGGTTAACTCACTTCCGGTATCTCGTGGAGAGGTGGTGGAGCCCTGGGATACCTCCTCTCCTTCACTGGATTGAACGGATTCATTGGTCTTTTTTTTTCCTTTTGCCATTATTTTTCTGTTTTGTTTTGTTTTGCTTTTATTAATTATTAACTATGTATTATTTACCTTTCCTTTGGTGCGCCCGTAGTACCGTTTTTTTTTATTTGTCTGTTGGTATGTATTAAAAGGAAAATCTACGAAATTGAAAATAATAATAATAATTATAAAAAAGACTACGATGCTCTCCAAACTATACTGTTGTATAATACTAGTGGTAGAAGTCAATGAGAGAGGAATACTAAATTAAAACGATATAGTACGTATGTAGTATATATTTATTTATATTTATGTATCTAAAGTGAAGATGAAAAAGATAAAACACTAAACTAAATCAAAAAAGAGAAAAAGGGAAGGGATTGTTTTTTTTTTTTTTTAAACAGGTAAATTAGACTGAAAATAATATTCAAAAAAATAAATAACAACAACCCAGAAATAATACAGTAAAATTAGTGCAAAATTTCGTTTTTTTTTGTAACAATATATATATATTTCGTTATAGCTGAAAACTTTCTGAAGTGGACGGCGTATATATACATATATATATATATATATAAATATGCATGGTTGTATATCCCTACTTCTTCCCCCTTCGATCACGATTGTTTACTGTAAAGGTGAATCATCGTGCCTCGGTTGTACGAGGAGACAGAGTGGTCGAGCAGAACTGTTTCCTCACTGCATCCCTTTTTGAGGATTCCAAAAGCGGTCTCAGAGTCGCTCGTCGACACGTACCCATCCACGCCAAACTCGAGGAAGTGAAAGCGGCCGAAGGGGGCGAAGCGGCGGTGCATTCGACGGCTAGGATCGGGTGCCACCACCTCCTCCTCCTCCTCCTCCTCCTTTATTCTCGTGCCGTTAGTCTCTACAGGAACGGTAGTAGAGATGACGTTACCACCACTTCGTAGTTCCTTTTCCACCTCCGCCTTCCGCTCCGCTCGCTCTCCTTGTGTCATTGGATGGGACTCTTCCTCATGGACCAAGACATCTCTTCCCGTGCGAATGGCACTGTCCATAAACTTTCCCAAGGCGATGTCGTTATCGTCCTTCTCCTCTGGACGACGACGGGGGTCTTTGCCCTGCAAGGCTTGCTGCAGAGCGGTGTGTGTGAGTACCGTACGCACCCTCTTCCTGACCGTCCCTACCGCTCTCGCCGTCACGTCTGTCGCCGCCGTCGTCGTCATCTCCTCCTCGACCTTTTCCCTTTCTTTATTTTCCTCCGGCACCTCCGCCGCCGGTGCGTCCCGCCACTGGAACCAGTTCCACACGTTACGGTAGGCCGATGACATTCGCTGCATCACCGCCGCGGCACTATCCCATACTAGTTCATCCCCACACGACAGCCGTGGTACGATATCGGTGCGATAGACAATATTCTGAAACAGCTCATTCCAGCCCGACCGCACCACGCGATCGACGAGCTGGTAGTTGCCAATGAGCGGGGAGCCTAGGGTGACACACATCAGCGGGGGTGGCGAGGACTTATCCTCGTGCAGAAATAAATCCGGGTGGAGGTCTAACAGCCGTAGCGAGATGAGCTGTGCGACCGCACCCCCTAGTGAATGCCCACAGAAGACCAGTCGGTAGCCATTGAGCACGTCGGTGAGGAGAGAGTCCAGGGGTAGGCCCACCCCTTGTGCCTCCTGCGCGAACCCACTGTGTATCTTGTACTCCCACACCTTCCGCCGTCCGCCGTGCAGCCGTACAGACTTTACTCGGTCCCCCACACAAATGCCGTCCACGGCATCCGACCACACCTCGAACTCATTCTGAGAGAACTGCATATCCACCCACCGGGTACGCCAGTTGTGGGTGCCAGGAAAGGCAATGAACTTTACTTTCCCGGGAGCTTCTAGGATACTGTACCGTGCACAACAGGTGTGTAGTCGTAGGAGTCTAGCGTAAGGGACGTCGGAGAGGGCGAGGGTGATGCTGGGGGCACTGTTATACTCGTAGGAAACCGAGGCCGCTACCTGGGAGAGAAGGAGGTCCTGCGCCTGACGACTGCAGGAGATACCCCGAAACGCTAACGTCTCTTCAAACGCTTGAAAACAGCCCCGAAACGTGTTCTCCACCTCCTCAGGCGGGTACTCCGCCACCTGCAGGAATCGCTCTGAGTGGACACGTCGGTCTATCAAGTTGGTTTCGTTGAGCATTCCTACACTCTCTTTATCCACCCGCACGAGTCGCTCCACGTGGGGTTGCGTCATCACAGTCGGTGAGCCGCACTGATAGCAGTCTGCACGATAGGTAAAGGTGTGACAACCGGGGCGGATACACATGCACGGCATTTCAGCTGCCCTTCGCATCGTATACAGCCCCCAATAGAGTCCCTTTTCCTCCCTCTTGCAGAGGTTAGCGAGGGCCCACGGGACCGCGCAGTGGTCACACACCTTCATTGTCTTCTCTGGAAGCAGGAATACATGCCGCATCTGCGTCCAGCATCCACTACAGACTGCCTTCCAGCACTTGCGGCAGTGGTGTCGGGTGCCTCGACCGATGCTGCACTGACACACACTACACACTCGACACACGCAGGCCGCCTTACTAAACTTACAAAGGGTGCAAATACGCTCCTCTGGGAGGGTTTTCCGCCGCACCACCGTCTCCCTCTCCTTCATGTGCCGTATCGCCTCCGGCCACTGGGGCTGGTGGTGGGTGTAGTGGAAGTCACGCAGCAGTTGGCTGTTTTCATAGACACTCATCGATAGTACTAGCTAGTCTCTCTCGTTAGACAGTGAGAGGGGGGAGAGAATAGAAAGGAAAGAAGACACATATAAAGAATAACCGACTTAAATGTATATGTTATCATTTTTTGAATATCTTTAAACTAATGAGAATGATTTTTTTTTTTTGGCGTAAAAAGATAGTATAGTGTGTACAGAAGTAAAAAAGCCAGACAATAATTTTTAGTTTATTTTAAAATAGTAAAAAATAATAATAATCAATGAAGTAAACAATTGGAATAAAGCACGTTTACTATTTCTTTTGTATATGCGTCTAGCAGAATCATGTCCCGACTAGCTCTCTATGTAGTACGCTATATAAAAACAACCACCACCACAATTACTATATATTTATATTTTTTTTTCAGCAACACGTTTTGTTTTCCTTCTTCATGGATAGATTGATTTATTTACAGCATCCATCCTTCTTCTCCCCCTCTGCCGCTCCTTGGGCCCCCACTACTCCACCCTGACGGACACTATTGACATTGTTGGTCTTGATCAAGTTGATGGCGATACTATCAAAGGCGCTCTTCACGTTGGCTCCCGTCTTGGCACTCACCTCCACCCAGGCAATATTACTCTGCTCACAGAACAATTTGGCCTCGGAGGAGGGCACCCGACGGAGGGAGTCTCCACCACTACCGCCTTCCTCCCCGGAAGGGCTAAGATCCATGTCAATTTTATTTCCGCACAAGGTGATTTGAGTCTCGCTCGAGTTATTCTCCAGTTCTTTAATCCAATACTTGGCCTGCTCAAAACTTTCGTACGAGGTGATGTCGTACACCACCAGCGCCGCCGCCGCCCCTCTATAGTACATGCTGGCGAGACTCTTATACCGTTCCTGTCCAGCGGTATCCCAGATATCAAAGCTGATGCCATTACGGCTGAGGTCAATGCCAGGGAGCTGAGCGGGGTCTGGGGTGGGGGCGTAGCGATAGAAGGAGGCGCCGACAGTACTGTTGAGGTTGCCGCTCCACTCATCCTTGATCAAACGCTGTGCAATCGATGACTTTCCTACCCCACTGTCTCCTAGTAGAACCACTTTATACTTACGCACGGCGGTGGGGCTACTGGAGGAGTTTACCTGCATAATAGTAATAATGAAAGGAAAAAAAAGATAATTCTATACCATTGTCAAAGAGAAAGAGAAAGAGAGAGAGAGAGAAAGAGAAATGAAGGCGAATTTAAAAATAACAGTTATACAATCAACATTTCATTATTACAGTGAACTGTTCATGGTTATTAGTGAGGTGGTTAGATAGCAGAAACATTGGTAGGTGGATGTAGTGTACACCTATACACACCACTACACATACCAACACGAAAAACAAAAAAACAACAAAATTGGTGAGAAAAAAATATAACTTTTTCAGAAGAAAAAATAAAGAAAATGAAGATGAAAAAGAAAACAGCAATGAAAGAAAGTGGATACGCTGTTCAGTAGAGTTCACCTGTTAGATTCTCAAAACCCTGTAGGGCCTAGCAGCCCATAATTAGGATGATTATTGTTATTATGATGATTATTATTATTGACGCTGGGATGCCTCAACGTGGCAAGTCCGCTCATGGATCCACTCCGTCCACGGCCGCCACCACTGCTTGCCCCGTGAGGAGCCACTTGATCCCGCATGGAGGTGTTCAGTAGAGGGGTAGAGAGGCGGAAAATATTTCGGTGGCCGCTACTGTTCGGGTTGGACTGATTCCCATTATTATTATGATGATGATGAGCCGCAAAGTGAAGCGATTGCATGCAGGTGTTGGGCGTCATGTACACGTTACGGCTCGAGGAATTATTATTATTATTATTATCCGAGTAGCGGTGTTGGTCGCTGGCGGCGGTGGAGGTGTCCGACGGCCCAGGGATGGCGGCAGGGCTGTCCCGCTCCCCCCGTGGACGCTTGGAGACTATCTGTGAGGTGCTGGACCACCCTAGCGGCTTTACGGCGGCCCTGGATGGAGGATCCAGGCCCCCATGATGGTGAGGCGAGCGGCCGGGGGGTTGGAAGAGGGTAGGCCGCTGAGAGGAGTGGGAGGCCGCACGAAGGGGCGGACCCCCGCCTTCCATCGCGAAGGGAGGCCGACACTGAGAGGGGGAGCTCATCCTCCGCTGATACTGATGCAGCTCCTCCTGCAGTCGCTGTACCGTCGCCTGGGACTGTTGCAGCCGCTCCGTGGCCTGCTTCCCTTGCTCCACACTTTGCTGGTACTTGGTGTTGAGCAGCTTTAACGCCTCCCTCATGCGCGCAATCACCTGCTGAAGGTGTTGTTGCTGGCTCGTCGCTACTTTCAATGTACTAGCGAAGGACTGCGAGGTGTCTTGAAAAAGAGGGGCAAGGTTGGCATTGGTGAGGCTCATCCGACCATAGCCAGCCTTCTTGCACACCGGACAAGGGGTGGAGGGAGGAGGGAGACGAGCGTTACAGCGGGAGCAGAAGAAGTGATTGCAAGAGGTGATGACGCCTTGACTATCGCAGTCCCCTAAACAGATAATACAGATGGGCTGATAGGCAGGCATTTTGAGAATGTGTGATTGGAAATAATAATAATAATAATAATAATATTAATGAGTGAGGAAAGGTTTAATTATATTGAAAAAAAAAGTTTTTGTTTCTTAATTTTAAAGCAGAAAAAAAACAAGCAAACCTTTTTTTTCTCTTTTTTTCATTTAATTTTAAATTAAGAAGGGGAGAGAGGAAAGTTTCATTTAAGCTACTAATATACTCACACTTAAAAAAAAATAATCTCATCTCATTTCTACTCTTTTCTTTTTTATCCATTAACGACTTATACAGTGTACATACATGAGCAAATGTTTGACATACATTCGATTTTTTTTTATTTTGCATTATTACCGGCTCCTTCACCGCTAGTACTAGCAGCGGGGGCTGTGGTGCTATGGGCAAGGACAATACTCTGAAAATCTTCTAAACAGTCTCCTATGATATTTAACTGCTGTAGTACATCGCCTTTAGAGTCGCCCTTTCCTCTACCCGAGAACTTGGAGGTCCACATCACACAGCGGTCGTGCAGGTTGTGAATGGCCATGCTGAGGTGACTGATGGTGCGAGAGGTGGCACTCTTCTGCTTCATCTGCCGGTCCAGCTCATCTTGTTTCACCTTGATCGTTTTCTGAAGGTTTTCTAATGTCATTTGTAATTCATTCAGTTGATTCTGCAGCGCCACGCTTTCGTTCGCGCGGTGTTGCCTCGCCACCCCGAGGGCGTTTTTATTTCGTAGTAGGTCCTCCTCTAGAAGAGTCTTGCGCTGCTGCAGTACCTTAGTGTTGTCCTGCAGGGTCATCCACCGAGCGATGATGTCCTTCGGCTCGTGATACTCATCCCCCTCACTGCGGGAGAGCACCTCCTCCAGGAAAGACTGATACCGCATATACTCTTTATACTTTTCCTTGGCCTCCTCGTTGCGCTGCTCCAGGTCTTCTAGTTGTTGGTTCAGTTGACGTATCTGTTCTTCTCGCTCCAGGCGCTGCTTCTCCTCGGTGACCGCCTTCTTTGACGCCCGACTACGTTTCACTTCACTCTCTTGAATGAACTTGTAGTACTGGACGAGGGTGTCTTGCAACTCCTGTCGATCCTTTGCTAACTGTGCCTCCCCTTCACGAACCCGTGCCATGCGAGTGGCGTAGTCTTCCCTCTTTGCCTCCAACTCTTGTTGCACATCGGTGACGTTCCGCCGTAACTGTGCGGCTGCGGTTATGTTATCTAATGCGTTGGACATGTGTATACGTTTAGTTTGAATATTATAGGTTCCCCCTTTTTTTCTTTTCCTTTCTTATTATTATTATTAATCAAAAACGAAAATAAGAACAAATAAATAGAAAAAGATGTGGGGGAAAACGGATGAAGACGAAAGAGACAATAATAGCAGTTATGGTGACACTAAAACAACAACAACAACAACATTTCTTACACTTTTTCTTTTCTGTTCTTATTCTTCGAAGTGCTCTCTGAAAAAAAAAAAATGTGTGTTATTTTCTATGGAATCTTCGTCATAGTATACAACGTGATTTATTTTCTCGTTTATTAGTGGTAAATTACAGAAAACAAAAGAAAATCCTATTTTTTTTTTTTAGTGCGCACACTCTCTCACCCACTCAGCTGTGAAGAGAAGGAATAAGACTCACCCCACCTTCTCTATCCGCGAGCACTAACAACGACGTGTACCGCTCCAGCTGGGCAGCCGTGAGCGCCGTCACGTGACCCACCGCCGCCACCCCCACTGGATGCAGCGTAAAATACCCGTCCAGGTAGTTATAGTGACACACCACCAAGTGTCCAGTCTCGGTGGTAAAGTAGAGCCGACTGGCCGTACAGTCTAGCTGACGTGTCAGACCGCCCACCCCCTCAAACACCGTCGTGTGAATCACCGCCAGTACTTGCAGACCGAGGAGGGGGTTACACTGGGCGACTACAATACTCTCCAGGCCCCTAAACTGTAGAAAATACAAGTCCTTTTCCTTCATTTCTTTATGCTCGGCACGGACAATATTCCCCACTGGGGCGGGGACGGCGACGGGGAGGAAGGAGGGGGAGGTCATCCAATGCGTCACCATCACAAACAGCGGCTGGGCGGCCACGGCGACTAGCACCGCTTGGTCCCACTGGGTGAGGGCAAGGCACTGTACCGCCCCTGCGTAGCTAGGCGTGAGGCTAGTAGCGACACACCGACTGGGCTCTGCTGGACTCTCCCGCAGATCGATTACCACCACCTCAATGTGGGAGTGACTACTACACAGTACAAGGTTGGCGTCGTGCTCCGAGGAGAAGGCGAGGCTGGTGGTGGGGAGACGACGGTGAACACGATAAAAGGTGCACTGTGCGGTGGAGTTGAAGCTGAACTGCCGCATCAGCCGCAGTGCCTCCTCGCTGCTCATGTTGTGCTGGGAGCGAAGGAAAGGCGGCAGGCGGCCGTACTCGCTAGCACCTAGGAGGAGGTCCCACACTAGAATACCGCCGTCCACCGCGGCGACGAGGGTGGTGTCTGCCTTTGGCTTCCACTGAAGACGGTACACTTGGGTCTGAAATAGATGACTAAGGGTGCCGAGATGCACGGCGGTTTCTAAGTGGTATAATAGTATTCTAGAGGAGGTAGTTTCACTATCGTCGTCTGACCACGTCCCTCGAGTACTGACCACGACGGCAAGAAGGGGGGCGGAAGGGTGTACGGCGATACAGGCCACATAGTCGGGAAGGGCCCCACGCCGCCGGCCCTTGTCCTTGTCCTCCTCCCCGTCGTAAGGAATGGTAGCTAGCGGTCGAGGCACACAGCGGGGAAGGGCACAACGCAGGAAAGGAAAGGTGAAGCAGACCCCTCGTAGGAGACGGTCTCCTAGTTGATTCAGAGTACCAAAGAAGTTCTGCGCGGCGGTGAGGGTCTGTGAGGGCCGGGTAAGCCTTCGTAGTCGCTTCCACGTGTACTGCTCCTCTAAACTACGGTGGGCGGTCGTGGCCTCTCCAGGACCTGACGTGAGGGAGAGACGACTCGGCGCTGTCTTATCCAGACGAACGGTGTGGGTGGAGGCGGTCGTGAGGCTGGGGTACACAATGCCGCGTAGTTCCTTGTATAAAGCTATTTGATTGGATGAAAAGAGAGTGCCTCCCGCCTCCCCTAGGAGGCAGCCCCCTACCTCGTCGAGCACACGGTGAAACGGGGAGTGGAGGTAGTCGGAGATGGGAGAATACATTTTTGGCTACTCCTTTTTTTCTTCTTCCTTTCTTTCTCTCTCTCTGTCTATATAGTAAATTAGCTAAAATTTGCATAAAAAAAAAAAGAAAGATGAAGGAAAAGAGGAGTGCTTTTTACTTTTTTATATTTCATTTGACAAAAAAGATTTACTCTTTTCCCTTTTAAAATTTTACCTTTAACTACCATTTTTCAATGCTTTAAATAATTAATATTATTATTATTATCATTCTCATCATATTATTTCAAAAATTCGTTACTTCTTCTTACCCTTTCCACCCTTCTGCTGTTTATTACCACCTTTGCCTCCTTTCCCGCCTTTACTACCCTTTCCTTCCAGTTCTTCCAACAGCTCCGCCATCTCACTTTCCATCTCCTTGAGGTCCGGCTTCTTATTTTTATTATTATTTTTATTGCTATCTTTTCCAGATTCCTCGGCTTCCTTCGGTTTAGTACTGGATCCTGTCACGGCCGCCGCTGCGAGGTCAACGGTCCTAACGGGTTTATGAATATGTTTGCCGTTTTCATCAATGTAGGTTCCCTTGTTTTCTCCCTTAAAGTAGTACTTCATGTGATAGGCGTCCTCTCCGTCCAGGTAGTAGGCATCCTCCACTCCCGCACAGCGGAACTGAAGAGAGTCTTGGTAGAGGTGCAAGGCGGCCTCGTTAGTGACGCGCACGTGCAGGGAGCAAAAGTTGGCCTCGTACTGCTCGTCCATCTCTCGCATTGCCGCCTTCATCACACGAGAGGCGATCCCCAACTTGCGGTGCGTACGGAGGACACTAAGAGAGGTGATGTGACCATGCTTCTTATCTGCCACCTCCTCATCGTCCATCTTGGCGAGGACGTAGCCCACGGTATCGTGGTGGTAGTCCTGCTGTACGTAGAGCATCTGAGGCCAGCTGAGAATGTGGTAAAAGTAGTAACGAAGGTTGTAGTTTTCAGGAAGACAGCAGAGATTGCAGTGCTGCATCTCGTACATGTCCGACATGGTGGCACGACGAATCTGCATCTTTTTCTTTTATATTTTTTTTTTTTACTAACAACCACAACAAAATCAAGAAGGGTAAAAAAAAAGGACAAATAAGAAAACTGCTGCAAACAGAAGTGAATAAAATCCGAATCACAAAAATTCATGGACAAGTTTTTTTGTTGTGGATATGTATATAAAGGAACAGAATTGGTTTATGTGTGTGTGTGTGCTGCGTATCAAGCAGACCTATTTAGGGGAAAGTTTCTCCGATGCTTTCAGCGGTATGGCACCCTCTTTAAGCACATCAAACAAACCATGCGAGGAGAGAATCAGTCGATAACAGGTGGTATAGTCTTCCTCTCCCTTTTCCCTTCGTCTGTGCTTGACGCTAAAAGGACTGGGGAGGTTGATAAAGTCAATAGTAGAGGAAAGAGGCGATCGGCCTTGAAGAGGGATCCGCCGCTCCTCCACAGCACCCACCTGTAGCAAATACCGTAGCGCCAGCCGGAAGTCATCAGGGCCGACCAACATGGTCTCCCCCATTTGCCGCTCCAGCGCCTCCAGCGTGATGAGAGGGACTAGGCTCATATAGCGGCAGAGGTCCTCCACCACACAGCACCACACGTAGTGATGAATCGACCCATCTTGGTGCCGGAAGATAGAAGGGTATGGGATGCGTAGGTCACCGCTGTCGAGGATACCACCGCTGGCGAGACTGGTGTTCACATAGGAAAGCGGAGGAAAGGCGTCTAGCGTGGTCTGGGCTTCTAGTGATTTCAAGAGGGCATCGTGTTGAGCGGTGGGTTGGGTAGGAAGAGGGTCCTCGGCGATGATCAACAGATCCCGCATTCGGTTCCGACGTACGAGGTAGCGGGCTGGAAATAGTTGCTCGCGATTAAACTTCTTCCCTCTCAGGTTCGTCGCTGCCGTCGTCGCGCCCAACGCATCCGCGTCCTCTCCCTCTACGCTGCGTCCTTCTTGCTCTTCTTCTTCGTCATCGTCGTCCTCCTCGTCGTCGTCGTCATTCGCGGAGAGGTCTAACGAATCTCTATGATGACGGTGCTTCCTCTTCTCGCTCAGACGACCGGCCAGACGAATGCGGTGAGACTCTCGTTCTGCCTCAATGGCCTCTACACTCCATGAAATACTGGGTGTGTATAACGTTTTGAGCTCCCTTCTCGCCTGCAGGGTGTGTATTTTGACGTGGGGCTCTGCGGTAATGACGGCGGTGAGTGGATTCAGTTTCTTTTCACTACCGCTTCTCGTTCTTTTACGCGATGGGGGAAGGGGAGATGTCATATCCCCTGATAAGAGCGTCTGAAGAGTTTCGTTGTCCTCCTTGGATACATACAGAGCTCCAGCGATCCTACTTAATTGGCAGCTTATTTGGGAAAGATCATGCAAGAGACACAGGTTCGCATTCATTCGAGGGGTGTGGAGGGCCAGGGACACGGTGGGGAGGAAACGGGCGCGAGTGCTGAGGGCGAGTTGGCTGAACCGATCGCTCTTAGAGGTGAAAGAGGGACTCGTGGTGAGCAGCGCATAGGCTCGCTTCCGTGTGGGGAGCGGAAACCGGCGTATCGCCTTCTCTGTTTCGCTCTGAGAGAGTAAGTGTGCCTTGTCGGACAGCAAGATCATACGAAGATACGTCAACACCAGTCTTTCCAGCCAGTCGTTGACGGGCATCATTCGACTCTTCCTTTCCTCCTCTCGTCGTATGATTTCCTCCACCCTTTCCTTTACCTTTTCCTCCTCCTCCTCCAATTCTGCATCTGTGCGTTCCACAGGTGTTGCGGCTTCCGTTGTAGTATTATTGGCGGTGGTGTAGAGTAGTTGAGGAGCAAATATGTCGATGAGTGCACTCCCCATCGGCTTTTCCCCGGCGGCCTCACTTTTCCTTTCCAGCACATTCGCCAGGGCGATAAATCCGAAATCCCGTGAGCTTCTGTATTTATTGTAGTCCACCTGTCCCATGACGTGCCGCAGGAAGACGGCATTGTTATAAGAGTTGACGAGAGGGTGTCGAGAGAAGGCTATTTTTCTCTTTTGCACGATCAACGACACAAAACTACGCTCCATCTCCTTCGCGGTGAGCGACCCCTCCTTCACCAGACGACGCAGGACCGAATTCACAAAGGATGTATCACTGTAACGAGGCTTCACTATCTTCTGTTGACGAGGGGAAGAGGAGGCGGTGGTGGTCGTGTTGGTGATCCGGTACTGCACCTTCCTCAGCAGACTACCGTGCAAGCCTTTTCGTTTATTGGCTTCACTGAGCGCAAGCCCGAAGCGCTGATAGGACTCCACGGCGATAGTGCTGGGTCCTACAGAGAACACCTGTCCGAGGAGCACCATCTCTCGGAGGGTAGGGTAGAGCGCGTTATCCTGGAGGAATGACAGTCGTGCCCGCTTGAGGTCACGATAGTCCAGAAAGGTACTCCTGGACCTCGTCGGGGCTGTGATCAAGGAGGCCCAGTAGACAAGAATATAGTACAAGGTAGTGGAGGCGTTGTGCATGGAGTGGTAGAAGGGTACTTGCTGTATCTGTGGTGGAGCGAGTGCCCCCGCCTCCTCCTCCGCCGCGACCGTCATCTCTGTGCTGGGGAGGAGTACAAGGGAGGTACCGGTGGGGAGAGGGACGTGGACAGAGTGAAGCGTGCCCCCATTGGTGTGGTCGTGGAGGCGAATGAGTCCGTGTCGATGCAGGCAGACCAGCGCGTGCTGGAAAGAAATGGTGTGCTTGTGGTGGCGGAAGACATGCTCCTGGAGACTGGGGAGGAGAGCCTTCAGCGGGGTAGCCCAAGGGATAGGATGAGAGAGGGTCTCGCCGTTTTCGTTTGTTTCCCGGAAAAAGTACTCCAGGTCCTCCGTACAGAAACCGCAGAGGATACAGAAGGAGCTCAAACTCATGTTTTCGAACACCTCTTCTATCGTAAACCGGAAAGCATCCTCCCCTACCTCGTCTCCATTATCTTTTCTTTCTCCTCTTTTCAGCCAAAACTGATTCCAAAGTTCGAGGTGCAGACGACAAGAGCGACTGTCTTCCCGCTCACAGTAGCCGTTGCGTATTCTAATAAGCCGATCCATTAGCAATTGAATCCTTTCCGTGGGGGTATCGACTAGAGACTCCACTGGTAGGTCTTTTAGTACGGTAGGAAGCTTATTCACGTTCATTTTGAGCGTTCGTTCCTCGTTGGCGTGACCATAGTCGGCCATCACCACCTCTTTTTTCTGTTCCTCCGTCAGGTTCACTCCGAGAAGGGAGATGATACCGATCCGTTTGTTATTCCGGAGGGAGTAGCCAGTTGTGCGTACCAGATTTTTAGACGTGAGAAGTTTCACCACGCGAAGAAGCGCTTTTTTGTCTATTGTTTTGTTAATCAGTGAGATACTCTTGTACGTGGACTCTTCCAAGGTGCGCCAGACCAGTTCTACGGTGTGGGGGGCGATCCCTTTAGGAAGAGGTTTCAACTTTTCTACCACGGAATAGCTTCCCTCGGGCTGCTGCTGCGGGGGTGGTTTGCTCTCTTTCTGAGCCGTCAGCGGTGCACTCTTCTTGCTGGACGAGGTTTCGGGGTTCCTATTCTGTTTCTTTATCTCCTTCTTTTGCGGTCCAATAATAGTGTTTGGGTTCTTTCCACCCAGCATTTCCGTCCTGCAGAACAGCTCTTTAGGGTACTTCTGCTGTAAGGTGGTGAGCACATGCATCCACCGACGAGAGGTGTGGACGTTGAGGGGAGGGACTAGGGCGATGGAGGAGAGGGGACGGTGACGGGCTTCGTGGAAGAGTTGATCGGAAATAGGGAGTTGGGGGGAGAAGGCGAAGAGTCTAATGTCTCCGTGCAAGTTGTAATGCACTACGTTCGGATCCCCACTGTGACCGGTGCCCACGTCTTCCTCCACGTCCTCCTCACTATTTTTTTCCGACGCTTCACTAACTTCATCGTCTTCATTTTCGCTCTCCTCTTTTACCTCTGCCTGTTGTTCCCTCAGTTCCTTGATAATTCTACTCCGATCCTCTTTAAGACACACTAACTCTGTTTTGAGACCGATCGTTCGAAGTTTTCCTCCCACCAATACCGCAAACTTTTCCACACACAGTCCACTTTGCATCAACATTCGTCTGAAACTGACGTGGGTGATGCGACAAGAACCCATCTGAAACGCCTTCTTTACCAGTTGAATTTGCTCTGGCGGAATACCGTGCGCCTGCAGTATGGCGTACACGGCGTCCAACAGCACCAGCTTGGACCCAGGGGAGTTTCGTATGACACGGTTCACCGAAGCGGCACTAAAATAAATCGCATCCCTCAGCGCCACCGTTTCTTGTCGCTTACGGTCGTAGTAGTGACTCACAGGATCGTGGTCGACGGCGACGAAAGACTTTTCCGCTTTCTGAAACGAAAACAACGGTGGTCGTCGCTCCTTCTCTTTCTCCTTCTTGATATCTGGCGTGAGAGGGAGGGCGAAAAAGGGAAAAGTGAGGGCGCTATTCATACTAGAGGAACACACAGTTTCTGCTTGACACACCCGGTAGGTCTGAAGCACAGAGGCCCCGAATAATCGTTTCGTAACGTCGCTGCTCAACGAAGTGGATTGACAGGCGTCGAGGAGATCCGACTTGCGGTACGTCACGTTGGAGAAGCCACCGAGCGCGGTGAGAGACAGGAGACGAAAGGCAGGAGGGAACCGATCGGAGCCGTGGAGGTTGTAGGTGCTGGACAGCAGTTCCGTAGACGGACAGATCCGAAGCAAAACGCTATTTTTTCCTCCCGCTGCTGCCTCGTCCTCCCCCTCCTTCCCCCTCTTGTACCACTCTCTATAGTCCCAGCAGATGATTTCATTCGCCATCATCTCTTTCAGCTCCTCCGTAGAGAGTGGTGTTTCGTGAGGGATGGGCTTGGGGTAGTGGATGGGGGGAGGGACATACAGGGTCTTGAATGACTTACGGTCGGCCCGGATCACACCAGAGTGCTTTCCTACATAGTAGTCCAACGGACTGGTTCCTTCCAACGCCGTTATCACACTATCGTCTGCATCTTCCTCCTCCTTTTTTACACTGCTGTTATAGTTTTTCTTTGCTTTGGAGTTACTTTTACCCGTACTCGACTCTCCCTTCTCCTCCAGCAGGTAGCAGTACAGGTCGCTGAGGTTGTACCGTTCGATGAGTAGCAGCAGTATACTCTCCCGAAGAAACGGGTGGTAGGCGACCCCGCCCAGCACTGGGAAGAGATCTTTTTCTATGAAGCCCCCGATATCGGCGGAAGTCACGCCGGTCAAATCACTTTGGACGCCAATAAACCGGAGAAGATGGTGTAATCCAAGTTCAAACATGAGCGGGGCGATACTTTCAGTGGTTCTCTATCGTTTTATCTAATATGCGGGTTGTGATGTATTTTTTTTTTTTAAATACTCCCTCTCTCTCTTTCTCGAGTATGAATCGTGTGTATGTTCTTGTTGAGTTTCTCTTCTCTATATATACGGGTGTAATCTATTATAGTTTTCTGACTAGGAACAGAGAAGCAACGAGAGAGAGGGGATAGAAGTGGTACGTAAAGAATGAGCAGATACAAGTATGGCTCAGGACTACTTAATTCAAAAAGCAGATACAATGAATAAATAATAATAAAAAGTAAAGGGAGTATACAAAAGTATAACAAGCATCTGTGTGATATTTTTTTATGGTTGGTGTTTTGACTAAATTCTGAATTTGAGTTTTTTTTTTTCTTTCATCTGAGCTATCAATCTCGGTATTTCTGTATGTAAAAATTGTTTTTTTTTTTCCTTTTTTCTGTGTTATTCATCGTACTCACTGCTGCTACTGTCGGACGAGGTGTCACTTTCCTCAGAATCGGATGAGGAGGAAGAAGAAGAGACATGTCGACGGGGTCGCTTCTTTTTCTTCGTTGCGGTTTGTCTTCGCTGGGTGACGCGTCCTTTCCTTTTTGCACCCACGGAAGCGCCGCCCCCCATCCCATCATCGGCATTCTCCAACAGCGTAGTTTCCAGCTCCGACTTGACATACTCCAGCGCAGCCACACACTCCCTTCTCTGCCCCTCGCACTGACCGCTGCGTAACCATCCATAGAGCGGAAGTGCCACCTTCACCAGTTGCGTCAGACTCCCAAGAAACTTTTTGATGGTCGGACTGCTGGAGAGGCGACGAGGAAGGGTAGTGGAGGCACTCTTCCCCACTGTGAGGAGTCTATGTAACTTGGAGGCGCTAAGACGGTACTCGGCGCGCAACGCAACACGAATATAATGCAACACCACCACCCCAAGACAGACATGTAGGGTGGTTTGGTTCAGCGCGGATACTTTTTTCGGGGATTGCTGCAGACTCTCCAACGCCACCCCGACAAGATCCATCATGTTGGCCGCGTTGTAGTTAATACCCTCTCCGCAGAGCTGAAGAACATGCATGACATCGTTTTCTGTCGTGAAAGGCGTGAACACAATCGCAGCGGCCAGGTGCGCCAACAGGGTGGAGGAGTTCTTTGCTCGAAACGCATTATCCTCCTCTGCCTCAGTGAGGATCTCCTCCGACTCCTTGTGACTCCCCCAAATACCGCGGGCCTTGTCCTCTCGAAACAGAAGCTGCAGAACAGAGGTGATGAAGTTGTCCCGACCCCGCTGGTGGAGCATCTCGAACACCCCCCCGTACACCGATTGCTCCATCCCCATCCCGTTCACGGTGTAGGCACTATGCAGGAGGTTCACCCGACACAGGTGTCGCACCTCATAAGCCTTGAGCACCCCACGGGAGGCGAGACTGGCAATAGAGTTTTCATGTCGGTCGGAGAGAGACTCGAGGCACTCGAGGGCGATGGGCCGAAGACTGGGGTCGACGTCGGCGCTGAGGGCCACCAACACGTCCAAGTACTGGACAGGAGGGAGGAGGCCGCATTGCACAGACCACTGCAGTATCTCGAGCGACCGGCGCCGTGCGAGGGACCACGGACTCCCCACCGCCAGACGTACGACGTCGCTGTGAAACTTTTGCATCACCCAAGTGGCCATACCACTGTTGTGATCTTCCGAGTTAGACGGCAGTCCACCTTTTTTGCGACTCGACCCCCACTCTTCCTCCTCTTCCCCTTCTTCTTCCTCGTCATTGTCATAGTCATGCTCCACTTCCTCTTCTTCGATGGATTTTTCCTTCTTGGAGGAGCGGAGGCGGCGGGCCCCTACACGGGCGATGCGACTTCCCTCCTCCTTATCCAATGCCAGCTTGGCCGCAAGGTCCACCCTAGCATCCTCCTCCGCCAGAAAATCCCGAATAAAAGTAAGTCCTTGCACCTGTAACGCTACCGGTGCATCGCGGGCCAGCGCCTCCTTAATGAACGGTTCACTGAGGGGCCAGTAGGTGGCCGGTAGAAGGATACAAAGCGAGGTAAACATCTTTAAGGTAATGACCGCTAGCTTAGACTTGGTTGCCTCATCGCAAGTGGTGAGCACTTCCACTAGCAGTTGGTAGATGTTGTCACAGATCCCATTACCCGCACTCAACTGATTGGGCACCTTTCCGGTGAGATTAGGGTCGGTTAAAACAGGAAACGGTTTACTCCAGTTGTGGTACAACCGTAGAAGTTCAGAGAGCAGAAATAAATACCGCTGCAAATACGCAAGACCCTGAGGTTGTCTTTCCAGATGCGGCAGCAACTCCCTCACTCTCACGTAGTAGTTGTTCATTTGGTGATAACACAGCACCAGGTAGGGGGTACGGACGTTGGTGGTACTCAGCTTGTCCACGCTACCGCAGGTGATCATCGCGGTCAGGGCGACACACGCGGCCACAATGATGCGCTGTTGGTAGGCCCCCACGTAGCTGGACAGTACCCCGCTCAGAGACTTGGCGAGCTGGTCCAGAGAGAGAGTGGGGGCCGAGGAGGAGGTGGCGAGAAGGGTCCCCATAATCCGGAGCGTCTGTAAAAGGTTACCGGCCTGCCGCTGGTCTTGTACTTTGGATCCAGTGGACTGCAGTAGCTCCAGCAGAGCCTGACCCAAGGGCTCGACCCAGCTCGGGCAGCCAAGCGCGAGAGAGTGAAGCGCAGCGAGACTGCCTACGGCTTCGGGATCGGAGTTTGCATTCTGAGACCGCAGCCACAGCGTTCGCGCCACCTCTGTCATCACCGAGCGCAACTGAGACTCCTTCACCGCTCCTTTCCCTTTGATTGGCCTCCCCGCTGTGGTGGAGCGGTACATGGATCGTAAGAGGCACACCAACGGGTGATCGTCTTCCATCTCAAAAGGGAACTCTCCGCCGTCGAGAACGGCGAGCGACTGGATCTCGGTAGGCAGGTGAGGGTGCCCCACCACCGCCGCCTCGCCCTGACCGCCTTCGACCACCGTCACCCATCGACTGAGAAAGTGTTGCGTCACCACCGCTGCCACTTTGGTATCGGAGGAGACCAATCCAATCAGCTTGTGCTGGGCGAAACCGCGCAGTGTGTGACCCTGTGGGGTAGACAGCAGCGGCTGGTACTCCGCCTCCGTGAGCAACGCGTGTATGGTGTGCACCGCGCGGGAGACCACCACGACCCTTTTATCCTCCAACAGGTGCAGCAGACAGCTCACGATATCGGTCACAAGCACTTCGTCTTCTTCCGAGAGGACCAGGGGATCCGACTCTGAATGATGTAGGACACCTTTCAAGAGGGTCAACAAGAGTGGGGCGATTGCCTCCCGTACTTTAGCACTGTCGCCTTGTACGCAGTCTCTAGTTATGGGCCAGGTGTAGCGACTAAGGCCGGGGAATAACTCGGTAAGTTTGCTCAAGTGGGCGAGCGCCTTTCGGAGGACAGTCTCTGATGCCTCTTCCCCTTTAAAGACGGAGAGGAGAGAGACGACCAGTAGTTGTACAGTCGTGGGCGACAGGACGGATCGTTTGCTCGACGCACTCAGTAGATGTACCCAACGGCAGAGCTGCTCCCCTCCCACCTCCTGCAGCGGACCACAAGGAGTGGCGGTATCTCGTATGAGCCCATCCAAACACTTTTCCGGGAAGGCGGCATCCCCCTCCCACAGCCGCCACTGTAAGAGCCAGGCGACACGGGTGTAGTACCAACTGAACGCCTCCGACCTTCTCGAGCGCTCCACCCGCTTGGAAAGGGAATAGTAAAGAAGCCCTAACAACAACTGTTTCGTGGAGAGATTCTTTTCTTCCGTCTCCTCACTGGTGGTGGTGGCGGCATCTAGCGCGAGGGACGTTTTCCAGTGGTCCAGCATAAGTGCATCCATCGGCACCTGCGCCACCTCTGCCTCCATTTCCTTCTGGATAGCGTTCTCGCTGGAGTAGTTCTGGATCGCGGGGTCACACAGGTGAAGGGCCACCCCGGCAAACACATCGACAGACAGGGCGCGTATCCCTTCCCGCTGGGCGGAGGTGAGGTGCTGGTCTGCCTCTGTCGTACAGGAGTTGTGAAAGGCCTGGATGCAAGCGTGCAGCAGCAGATCAGCGACAGGCCATTCTGGGGCCCCCAAGAGGTTTGCCAAGTCCTCCGTCAGTTGGAGGACCGTTTTCTTGGCGATGACAAGCTCGTTTCGGTCGTAACGCTCCGTGTCGAGTAAAAGGTGATGAATAATACTCGTGGCCCACATGGTGCACTGCTTCTGTAGGCGATGCGCCAACACATCGGTGACGGTGTCCGCGTAGATGGGAGAGGATTGCGCCGCGGTGAGAATCGCCATGGTCAACGGCATAAACTTTTTATTATTAAAGTGATAGGTCCGCGCATTCAGAGCATCCGATAGCATCAAACGGGAGAAGAATTCCTCCGCCGTGAGGTGGCGCTGCACTTCGAGTCGGTTCCAAATGCAGCGATAGAGAAAGACGGCATTTTCCATTGTGTAGGCGGCGTATCGTGCCGATTGGGCTGGCGTGCAGTGCTGGGTTACCAGGAAGAGACACTTTAAGCACACGTCTTCTAGGCGGAACACATCCGTGTCACTGACCAAGTTGTTAGAACGGTCACAGATCACATCAGTGAAGGATTGTAAAAATCGCTGTATCAGCTCCAACCACCGTATCATGCTGTCCTCCTCCTCCCGCTGTCCAGGCCTTCTTTTCTTATCGGCACCCTTTCCTCTAGTCACCTGATGCCGCGAGGGCCCCACCTCCTCTTCCTCTTCTTTCTTCTCTAGCTGTACCTGACCGAACCGCTGTCGTACACGATGGACCACCGAGGCGAAGAGACCCACCGTAGCCCCTATCGTACCTCTCGGTACGACGGTGAGGGGTACCTGGGTCTCTGCTAGTATCACCAAGCACGCTAGACCGCAGACGGCCCGGCCATAAAGGAGACGATCCTCCGTAACCTTATCTTTCCGCCTCCCCCGGGATTCCTTTTCCTCCTCCTCGGTGGCAGAGTCCATTAAGGCGACCAGAAATTTTCCCAAATCCTTTTCCTCAATTCCTTTGAGGGAGGTGGTGTCGATGGATAGTATGGTAATCAAGTTCTGCAGGGCGGGCTCTGTCAGATTGACCTCTTCAATAATATCTTTCACCGCATTCTTACTGTACTGATCTAGGTGAGTGACATCGGCTGTCGTGGGGGTGGGAGGGGCGGCCACTCGTGGGCCTCTCTCCGTAGCCGTACTCTTCACCCCCACCGTCTTGCGCACTTCCTTCTCCCTTTTAACCCGTTTCAGTGGAGTTTTTTCTTCATCTTCCTCTACTATTACTACTATTTCTCTCTCCTCCTCTTTTTTAATCGTAGTCTCTGTGCTAGTCCTCGGACGGAGGGACATACGTGGGGAGTCCTGCTTGACCCAACACTTTTCCCTTTTTACCACCACTGGCTTTCTAGAGGAAGGAGGAGGAGGTGCTGCTGGAGAGGGGGATGGCCCGCTCCTACTACCACTGGCATGACCATTAAGGTGGGATGCTAGCATTCTTTGATAAAACGCCTTTGCCACCTTTTCGGAAGGATTGTTTACCCGACTGGGATCGGAGGACAAGGCGGGTGGGGCTACTGCGGCGGCGGCCGCTTCTGCGGTGAGGGCCTCGGTGAAGAAGGAACTATAAGTAGGGCTCTCGAGAAGGGAAACGGCGGTACTGGTCATGCGATCGACGACCCGTCGCAGTTCTTCCTCTTCCTCCTCTTTCCTTTCAGAGGTACTATGATGCAACGCGTGAGTGGGGAGAGTTTCGGGGTGGGTGTGGTCGTGGTGGAACCTTGGGATGGGAAATGAAAATAGCAGGTGACTGGTAGGGTTAATGGTTCGATGGAGAGCAACTGGCATTGGTACCGGCAGACGGGACTTGACCTCATCATAGTGGAGGGTTAGCAGGGTGGCTGGGTCGGCGGTGCTGTAGGGGGGTATGTTCACGGAGCTGTTGGGAGGACGTTCTGAAGAAAAAACAGCCTGTTCACGATTCATAGGCTTAGATCTGTTTTTATTTTTATTTTATTAGTAACTGTCTTCTATGCTTTTGATTTTTTTTTTTGTATGTCCTTCTATGTACTTTTTTTTCTGATTCTATTCTTTATGATTTACTGTTCTGTGAATCAAAAATTAAAAAAAAAAATGAAGAAGTAAAGAGAGAGAGAGAAACGAATATTTTAATGAACTATTTTTTTATTATTGCCTACTTAAATGGTGAAAGATATAGGTACTCTTTTCTGTTCAATTTGTTGTGAGTCAGCGGTGGCATATTGCGGCAGTCATTGCCGCAGAAATCAACAAAACAACAATAACGTCGTAAATTATTATTTATGTAGGAAGATTATATGTAAACATTCTGTTACTTTTTCTTTTTGTTCCTCCTCTTTCTTATTCGTTCGTGTCCTCTGTCACCTCTTCCACTCTGGGTCCAGTGGGCTGGCTCTCTTTACCCGTATCCACATCAAAATACGGCGCGGTCTTACTCCGTAACGCTTCTCCCAACCCATTACCATATCGGTCCGCTATAGGGACCAGTTGCTTGGCAAACCGTACCACAGCAAGCTTCAACCTCTCCTCGGAGTGGGTCGGAATACGGGGAAGGGCGGCTCGCTCATACCACACCAGCAGCACCGGTAGCACCTCCGTTACGGTGCGGTGGGAGAGGAAGTCTTCTGCCAGCAGCAACAGCGCCCCAAGGCCATCCATGAGGCTGAATACGGCGGGTGTGATGGGGGTCAGCTCCAGTAACCGCTTCTCTGCCGGCCGTCGCTTGCCGGGGGTGGAGGACTCGGTAAGATGGGTGGCGATGGGCTCCCTCAACATCGCGGTGAAGGAAAGATACACCCGGTAGACTGTCTTGAGGTGACTACGAGGGAGCACAATGACGCTGTCCGCCGTCCAGTGAAGTTCTCCACAGGGCTGTGGCATCGGCAACTCTTCCTCTTCCTCTTCGTCCTCGTCCTCTAGCCCTTCTTGCTTCCCTCCTTTTCTGCGTAAACGTTCCTCCCGTCGTTTCCGCATTGTATGTTGCAGTTTTTCCACCTCTTTCCCCATCCACTCCACCGACTCTTGTGAAGTGAGAAAGGCAGTAAGGCCATGAATCACGCAGCGGACCATCATGGGGGTGGCGGGGTGACTCGCTACACTACAGTGAAATAGAATGTCCTGGATGGCATTGACACAAGCCTGCTGGAGCAGCGAAACTCGGATGTTGACCGATGTGGTCTGTCGCTCTTGGTCTTCATCGAGTGGCATCTGTGGTGTGCTAAAGTTAAGATAGGCGGTGGTGTCAAAGCAGTCTTTCAGAAGCGTCAACGCGGCTCGAACGCCGGTGGTGTGCCGCTCCCGCTGTGCCGTCTGCATCCCCTCCACAGCCGCGTGAATGGTATTCTTTACAAAGTCCGCCACTTTGCTAATAAACGCAGTCCGATAGGGCTCCTTCACGTTGGAGGCAGTAATGGTGAGGACAGCAGAGGTGGAAAGCCGTTCACTCACCACTAACTGAAGTTGACTGCTACTGGTAAACCACTTGCTATTCTTTTTCTCGGAGGAAGAGACGACCTCCCCGTCCTGAGACCGCAAGTGCTCCGTGATAAAATCCATTGCCCCTCTCAGAACACTCGCCGCAGAGAACCGAAGTGACTCCACCAACATCGCTCGGCTGGCTTCATCGACCAGGATTTGACTGATGCTCAGATAAAAGGAAAAGAGATCGTCGCAGTGGGAGGCGGCTCCTATTTGCACCAAACAGTTGTCCGCCGCCTCTCGAACAATACCAGGCACTGTGGCTTTTTCCATAATCAGATAGAGGAGGAGGGCATTGAAGCGGTCGAGGCAGTAGGTGTTACCACACTCTTCTCCTTCAGGGGGCGCTGTCGCCACTCGTATGACATCGGATGCGATAAGACTCAACACCCTTAGCACAACCGCGGCGACGACCTGTCGGTGGTGAATCTGCTGGTAGTTACACAGCTCCTCGTCCTGGGAGATGTTCCACAAATGCGGCGCCCCGCACATGGACCACAACTGCTCCAGGGCGCCAGAGTGGACAACGTCCTTCGGTAAAGGGTACAGAGAAGGCCGAGGACCCTCACAGTCCTCCCACCAAGGAGGGATTGGTTTAAACTGCCAGACGATAAGTCGGGGTATCACGTAGAGTGCGGCGGGGTGTATCGGGTAGGCATCCCAATCGTTGAGGATGACTTCCCATTGACTCAGCAACGCGTTCGTCACCTCCTCCCCCGCACTGAGCTCCTCCTCCCCTTCCTCGTTGTCGTCGGGCAGCTCCGACAGGGCATGGGCGAGACACTCTATACACTCATCCACCACCCCTGACGGGAAAGGTCGAGGGACACGGTGGGTGTGAAGGTCATCGGGGGACATGTGTTGCTGCACGAAGCGGACAAGACGCCCCACAAACCTGACGCATGGATGAAGGAGCGAAGAGACGGGACCGACTTTCTCATTGTCGTCATCGCTCTCCGTTGCGGTGATGAACACAGGGCGCAGGAGAGGCTGTCGGACCATGAAAGTGGCGAGGTGAAGCAGTTCCACGTTGGGGAGCTCTTCCACCGCTTTTCGGCACACGTACTGGAATGATTCCTGATTGGATTTTATCACCGCAGTGGTGCCATTGCCGTCGTCTTTTAACTTTTGCTTTCGGTCGAGCTGTTGAAGGTGAATCAAGTTGTCAAGGATAGCGTAAGCGAGGAGGAGTTCATAAAGGAACGGGTGACACGGCAATCCACTTTCACGGGACTGCCGCGCGACGTAGCGAATTCCTTCGGTCTGCAGTACACTCACGATCATGTCCTTCATCGTGAGGTTGGTCGGAAGGTCAAACCCTCCCTTCACTAAAAACGATGGCTTGATCATACGGTGCATCACCCCCGTGAGCCGGGCGCTGGTCCCCTGCCACCACTCCCGCTGTGACGAGGGAGGTCCTTGGTCCTGGCTGGTATCGAGGGAGAGGCCCCGGGTGATGGTGATGGTGAGAAGGTGGAGGGCCTCGAGGCGGACGGCAGCGGGGTCCTTCCCCAGGTGGGAACGACTCACATAGCGGGTAGCGGCCGACACCACCCCTGGCAGGCACTGTCGGAGGTTACGGACCCCGATGACCTCCAGCACCGCTTTACAGGCCTGCAGCGCGGCAAGTTGAAGCTCCCTGAACCACAGTTTTGAGTTCCCCGAGAGGGAGCCGAGAAGTTCATGAATAAAGAGGGCAGCGTGGTTGCAGTAGTCGACAGAGGTGAAGAACATCTGTCCCTCCTTCGTTCGTCCGACATTCTGGTGGAAGAGGCGCACTGCACGGGCGAGGTGTAACTTCTCCTCCTCCATCGCCGGTTGGTAGGACAGCAGCTCTTCTTCTTCTTCCTCCTCACTGTCCCCACTGCTTCCGTCTTTACTACCACTACTCCCGATAGTACGGCGCTGAAGGGCAGTGGCCTCCTTCCTTTTCCGTTGGGTATCGGCTTTTAGTTCGTCGGCCTTAAAGACTGAAATGAATGTGTGCTCCAGCATTTCCAATACTTGGGTCCTGTGAGCGGATACTTGACTTTCGTTCCTTGTCATATTTTCTAAAGCGATACACATTTGTAACATTGTTAACAACGTCTACTAATTGGGGTGAGGAAAAACAATGTTTTGGATTCGTTTGTGTATCTTGTTATTCTTTTTTTTTCTTAACTTTTCTGTGCTTTGAAACAGAATATATATATATATATATATATATGTAAATGCATAAAAGAAAAGATAGATAGATGAAACAGTAGAAAATCAACACAAGGAACTGCTTTGTCAGCCAACACTACTTCTGTGAAAGATAGTATTGATGGGGTTTTCTCCGTTTCACATTAGTTTTTTTTTTTTTTTAAATATATAAGTAATTTTTTTTTTATGATTTGTGTGAAGGATTAAAACAAATCGTCGTAGTCGTCGACTGCGAATCCAAAAAACTTTGGAGTGTCGTCGTACAAGGCTTCTAGGTAGTGAATATAGTGACTTTCTATTTTCTGCCTCGCGTACCCCATTTTCACCGTCATGAAACCATTCGCCAACGTGAACTCGTCCACAAACGCGAACCGACGGACTTGCGCTCGGGGAGGGAGGTCCCTCGACACTCGTCTCATCTCGGCGCGCACGCAGTCCGCCTTCTCTCGCTCACTCACAATGGGGATTCCATCTCTTCGTTCAATCTTTCGCAGATGGGAGGAGATGGCTTTGGCGTTGGGGACAACTAAAGCGACCACGTAGGGGCGGTTGTGACCGTACACAAACACTTGTTTGATGAAGGGACTCTTGGCTAGAATGAATTCGATATCCAGTGGATTGACCACCTTGTCGTTATCGAGGGTAATGAGCACATCTTTGCTACCCTTCACGTTCATCCACCCCCCTGTTAACGAGCCGTAGTCACCCGTTCGGACAAAGGTACGACTGCCATACTCCACGAGAGAGTTTTTAGCTTCTTCAGGGTCGATGTGCACGTCAAAGTAGCCTTGCATGGCGTTAGGGGCCTCGACTAGAATCTCTCCCAAGTCTCCAGGAACGACAATCTCGTTACGATCGTTCACCACCCGCACCTCCACACCAGGTAGCGCTTTCAGACGCTGCGGTACGTCAATGTCGGTCGCAATTAACCCCCCCGCCTCCATACACCCATACGTCCCAATCGCGAACACGTCTAGATCGGCGAGTAGCTCCGACTGGTCCTTGGTCAACCCGTGCCCTACAATAATGGCCAGGCGGAGCTCGGAGCCGAACTGCTCCTTAAACTTCCCTAGCAACATGTGAGAAAAGGCTCTTAGGGTGCGGCCCGGCTTTTGAAACATGAGCCGATTCTCCGTGATGCGACCGAGAGTAAAACGGGTCAAATCCTTCGTGAAGCTGCCCCGATTCATGACGTCGTCGACAATATTGGCGTACGCCCGCTGGAAGGGCTGGGCAACGGAGACGATGACGCTAGGGTTGACATAAGGGAGGTCTTGAAACCCCTCGATCAGCTCCGGGGGCACACACACACTGGCGCCTTTACAGATGGCTTGGTAGAGGTCTACGGTAAGGGCTCCAGCGACACACCAGGAACACAAGGACATGAAGAGATCGGTGTGGGCGAGTGCTTCTCCTAAACTGTCGTAGATGGAGCCGATATTGGCGACGACGTTGCGGTGAGACAGCATCACCCCTTTCGGGGGACCTGTGGTGCCGGCGGTGAACATGATCATCGCCGTGTCCTCGGATGCAATGTCCTTGCGAGCAGGGATCTGTTCCGGTACATCGGCGGCGACGTTGATCGCCACGGCGTAGCTAGATTCCCCTAATGGCTCTTCAAAACAGATCACCTGCTCAAGGTGTCCCACCTTGCCGATCCAGCCTCGCACCGAGGCGTACGAGGTAGGGGTTTCGACGAACAAAACCTTGGCTAGCGTGCTCTTCACTACGAGTTGCGCCTCGGTGGGGGTAATGTTGGTGGGAAGTGCGACGAAGTGAGCCCCCAGCATCATGGTGGCCATGTGCACCACAAACCACTCGTATCGGTTTTCACTAATCACAATCACACGCCCTCCCTTGTCCACCCCCATCCCGTGCAGGAGGGTGCGCATCGCCTCAATCTCTTTATCGATGGATTCGTAGCTAGACCAAACGTACCCCAGCTTCCCTCGGACCCACATCTTCGACCCCAGGAACCGACGAGAGGGCCACGCCTTGACCGCCTGCTGCCAGAGGTCCACCAATGTACTCTGAGGCTTTATGATAATACCTAGACTATCCGTGTTCGACATCTGCGCCGTCCCTGCGAAATCCGATTCTTGAAAGAAGGACCCCCCCACGTTAGAACCCCACCGACGGGGTAGGCACAAAGCACCGCTGTGTTTGGAAGGACGCAGCGGGGAGGAAAAGTGCAACAACGGTAGAACAGAGAGGCGACCCACTGGCCGACAAAACTTGCGCAACATTTTTTCTTTCTTTCTTTCTTTTCTTCTTTTTCTTTTGTTTGTTTCTAAATATACGAAAAAACGGTTTCCCTAGTGTTTTTTCTTTTTAGGGAAAGAAAAAGAAAGAAGGGGGGGAATTATTTTATCTTACGTTTATTACCTTTTATCTTACCCTTTTATGTGCTTAACATGACAAAAGCTTTTTTTTTTGTTTTCAGTTTTTTTATTATTTTTATGTACAGAACTACATTTTTGTATTTACATTCTGGAAGAAATTCTAACAAAAAAAAAAAGTACCTTGTTTCATACAAAGAAATAGAGGAAGCATCCTTTAAGCCTCCTCATCTTCTTGCTCTTCCACGTCTTCTTCACTATCCACCTCCGGCACCGGTTCACCGCGGCGCACTAGCTTCTCGACCGCCGCGGTGGGGTCCATATACTCCGTGATATCCTTACACTCGCCAAGAATCTCTGGTGCAGGGGCTGGGGTGAAGGCGGTGTCCGTCTTTTGCAGTCCGTTTCCAAAGTACACGCACCCCCACTGTTTCCCACGGTTTCCGATGTAAGCTATCGCACCAGGCCACCTCAGGGAACGGACGACGGCGATGCGGTGGTCTTTGCTGGCCTTGTTCACTACTCTCGTGACCCATGGGGATATCTTAATCTTGGTGTAGTCGTCATCGCGGATCTCATCGTCGTGGATGGGCTTGGCAGGGTCGTTCTCCTCTGCGGGGGGTTCCGTAGAGGTGGGAGGAGGGGCCGCCGCCTCCTGTTCCTCGTCCTCCTCCTCTTCCTCTTCATCTTGTGGCGGGGGAGGTTGAGGGATGTCCATCACGGCGTAGAGGTGGTCTCCACGGATAGGGGCAAACAGCTCCTTCTCCTCTTCCTCCTCCTCCTCCTCGGGCTCCTCTTCTTCCTCTTCCTCCTCGTCGTCGTGCGGCTCCGGCTCCTCCTCCTCTTCCTGGGCCTCGTCTTCCTCCTCCTCCACCTTCTCCGGCACCTTGGTCTGTCGGCCGTTTTTGTAGATGAAGGGCTCTGCGTGAACCCACTGGTTCAGGTTGGCTAGAGTGACTACATCCATCGGTTCTTCCCCAAAGTCCGCCGCTCGCGTCGTGAGTGGATTGTACTTGGCCTCCTTTGGCTTGCGGCTCCCTTCCTCCTCCTCGTCCTCGTCCTCCTCCTCTTCCGGCTCCTCTGCCTCCTCAAGCGCCCCTTGAGGAGCGATGTAGGTGCAGCTGACCAGGCGCGACAGCTGTGCACGCAGGAGAACCCCCTCGTTCCAAGGGAAAGGCGGGCTGGCGACCACCTCGGCATCGAGGTTACCAGAGAAGAGACGGCGTATTTGCCGGGCCGCGCAGATCTGCTGAGGGGTCACGTCAGGCAGAAGGACCCACTCCGCTGAAGGGTGGGAGCAGACCCAGTAGGAAAGGCGATTGCAGCCCACGTAGCCGGGCTCCGCTTGTACGGGCACCTTGCCCTTTTTGCGGGGAGGCTTCGGCATAGTATTGACCTCTTTATACACCTTTTCTCCGTCCTTGACATAACGGCGGGTGGAGAGCAAATAGTAGTTCTTTTCGGTGCCAAAGATTTTACCAACAAATCGAATATCCGCCAAACCTTTATCCATAGCGAGTCGAGTGATGGAGCGGTCCAGCAGGAAGGCCTCACTCTCGGCCAACCCATGACCAGCCGCGGTCCAGAACGCGTTCTGTGCGGTCACCGCATCGTACTTGGGGGCGTCCATTGGCTTGGAGGTGGTGATGGTGACCGTGGTGTAGGGATCGGGCTGTTCTATAGTAGTACGGACATCTGGCGGGGGGCGGTGAAAGAGGGCTTGATTCTCGGCCAGTCGTTGGAGGTCTTGCGGGGGAACGGGGGATATCTCGTTCACCACGGAGGTACTGTCGCCTTGAGCGAAGCTGTGCTGCTCCAGCTCAGAGAGGTATTCGGTCAGCTTCTCGGGGTGGTTGAGGACATCGTCAGAGTCCCCGTCAAGGATGGCCTCCATCAGCCGTGCGAGTTGGTCGTACACACTGATACCATCTCGGGTGGTGGACATGAGATACGCCTTGGCATTCTGAAAGAGTTCTTCTAACCGCTCGTCGTTGACTGTCGCCATTTTCTTTTTTCGGATATTCCTAATATGTTTGCTTTTTTTTTTTTTGGTTTTATAAAAAAAGAAAATGAAGAGAATGAAAGTGGCTATAATTTTGCACGGCATTCGAAAGGCGGAGAAAGATTGGTAAACAAGCAGTAAGGTAAAAGAAAGAAAGAGTTAAAATGATAACGGACACCTTTTTTCTTTTCTCGTTTCTACAACATCCGAAATGACAGTAAACAAAACACAAACACAGGAGGGGGGGGGGAAATACAGAAAAGGAAAAGAATGAAATGTACAGAAAACAAAAAACCTTTCGGCACTATGAAAGAGACTATGTTTTTTATTTTTTATATCTATTTTGAAAGAGAGAAAGGGCTTCCCATGCTATGTTTCTCTTTTTTTTTTCTCTTATTGTTATAATTTCCACTTTACTATCGATGCGCTCACGAATTTTTTTAAAGAGAAGAAAAAAATGGCGATCAGTCCACGTTTTCATCTGTGAGGCACGCTAGTAGAAGTAATCCAAATTATAAGGGTAAACAACAAACAGAATGCAAAAAAACCACATTTATAGAAATGAGTCATTCTTGTTTTCCCCTTCCTTTTATGAGGTCGTTCCATTGGTTGGGTTTAAAACCCTTCCATTTAACTCTGCTTTATTCGTTCTCTTATGCGTCCGACGTATTTCTTGATAGTTGGGTCATCACGGGTGGCGGGGTCGGTTTCGAGACCGTCAATAACATTTACAAGCCCAAGAGAAAGAAGCCTTTCCCGAAAGATACTATAGGAACAAAAGGAGTTTATTGTAATGACAATAATGGACTTCAAACTAGGCTTGTCATTTTTTAACATGTTGAGTAATGCATCTGCTGCGCGGAATTCTGCCAGCTTTTCTACGAGTTGATCCCCGTTTCTCACAAAGTTACTCAAGGCACCGGCTGCATTTTGTCGCGTTTTATCGTCAGAGCTCGATAGCAATTTGATTATGGCTGGAATGGAAGACTTGAGTTCCCCGTATAAATAATCCGAATGAAATGCGGCATTACCAACGGCAAACGCGGAAAATTTTTGGGTATAGGCGTCCTTATCATTACAGCAGCTGACCAAACCACCAATGAGTTTGTGCTTGAGGAGCGGTTCATAAAAGTAAGGAGAGTGTTTGCATAGATTACCGATCAAAGTACACATTTTACCTCGAATTTCCTTTTCCGTCTGTTGAAACAGAACTCCAAATGTGTCGTACAAGTTGGCGTTGTGGATGGCAGGGTAGAAGTCTTTGGACACTCTTGCCAGTTGTGAAAGCACATTTAATCCATCAGATATGAGACCAGTGCTGGACTTCTTAACGTCCAACACTCGGTGCATTCTGGAAGGTTCAAGACCTCCACCATCAACGAATGCTTTTGCAAAATGTTGAGAACTATTCACAAGTTTTGATATGATGGCGAACGGTGTTCCCCAAAATGCGACATCAGTATAGTCTAGTGCTTGAACGAGCATTTCCATCACCTTTTCCTTGTACAAAATCTGCTGAATATCTCGTACAACAGAGTCATCTTCCGGAGAGTTGGGGTTCGCCAGACGAAACGAATCTGTGATGATTTGACAAATAATCGTAAGGTGGGAGCTTACCCCAACCGCAGCTCCTCCGCGACATTCTGGCCAGTTGAACAGTTCGTGGAGGTAGTCGGTGTTCAGATGTCTGCAAACCAGCGCTGTGAGAGTGAGTGAACCAGGCTGTTGACCAGCGTAGGGAGCGATTTGTTCAATGAATAAAGTCATCCTATCCTCTTGTTCTCTTTCCTGTTGAACAACTTGTTGTATACAACGTAGGAGGGTTTGTACACCATTGGGAGAAAGCTCGATTTTCGAGTCACTGTCTCGTAAAAGTTCCAATGAAAGATTAAACAAGTTTTTTGTATCGTTTTCTAGAAAACGATGGGTCCGTTTTGACGGGTCCTTTCGATACACCACAGATTTCGGGTCCGAAAATATAACAGATAGCATATGTGCAACACCGTCCAGGAGGCCGTATTCGGCACAACCAAAACTGGAACCAAGCGCTCTGGGCTCCACTGGTCGAACGGGTACAGCTCTAACCCCTTCCACTATATTGCACAAACTATTCATTAACCCGTCGTCCACCTGGATCGAGACAACATCTTTTAATTCCCGTTGTACAAATGCGACAAACAACGAAGCCGCTGCGGCATAATTTAGCTGAGAGTTGTCCTTCGGGGGCTTTTTTTCTACTTTATAATGACACATAGCCGACAACCCTTGTGTCACGAGATTTTGAATTTTTTTTTGGTTGATATGCTGAGGTGCCGCCAATTTTATATGCGGAATGATGATTGAAATTGTATAAAAGACAAGGGCTCCATATTGATAGGGAACTTCTCCGTTACTCACCGCCTCTTCTGAAATAGTATCCAAAAGCGCGGACCAGACAGCGGGGAATTCTTTTAGCTGGACAATAAAGGGCCCAAAACTGTTTTCTGACCGGACACATTGAAACACAATTTTCACACAAATTTCACGCTTGGATGCGTTCTTTTTGATTTCTTCGTTGATTAAATTTAAAGCGGTGTGGGGTTTAACCATGAGGTCAAGCGCTAATTGTTGTCTAAGCGTAAGGTCACCTTGTCCACTTCGTTTCTCCAGATTTGTAATTTCTTCGTTTGTGGGACGCTGATTGGGGAATGGAAAAAGTTTTCCCTTTTCTGGGAAGACTAACATACTGAGGAGAATGAGTGTCTTGTTCACTATATCTTCTGGCCTTTTTGTGTCCACAAGTTTCACCAGTGCGCCAATAAATCCCAGCTGCGCAATTCGTTCCAAAATAGCATTGTCCACACCAGAAATAGATTCAGAGGCGCCAACCAGTCTGTTAAGAGCTTCAGTAACTTCAGCATTATTTAAGGAACTCAAATCATCTAACAGAGCTTGATTAAACACTTCGTCCTGTGGTGAAGCACTCTTAGAGGTATCATTCGCCTGTACAGCAGCAGACCGTCCAGCCGTTCGATGCAGTCTGAAGCATCCCAACTCCTCAAGACGGGATTTCATACGTTCGTCGTGTTCTTTAATAATGTTTTGCCATTTCAGATCATCATTTGTCATTAAAACAAATGGGTCATGCAATAATTCAGGCCAGTTAAGCCGTTGAGACACTTGCTTTTTTAACAGTTTGGTTAAAAAATTTTTAAAGTCTGGAGATATTGGCTCCTCGAATTTAACTGGGTCGCGTACAATTTGGTTAATGAGAGTGTAAAGATTGTTAGTATAAAAAGGTGGCTTTCCATAGTAAAGCTCGTAAAGAATACAGCCAAGCGACCAGAGATCCGCTGAGTGGTTGTAAGGCTGTTCTTGGACAAGTTCAGGAGCCATATACAGTGGTGTGCCTTTAATACTTGTCAAAACCATTGTGTTATAGCTCATGGACCTTGCAAAGCCAAAATCAGCCAGTTTCACTGCTCCGTTTTGACCGATCAGAATGTTTTGTGGCTTCATATCACGGTGAATGATTCTATTGGAGTGGAGGTAATTTAATGCTTGAACCAGTTGTTTGGCTATTTTTCGGACGACATCTTCGGAAAGTCGTTTGTCGTCTTCAAGAATTTCATATAGTTCTCCCTGGGCGTATTCCATAACTACTACAAATTCTAGCTCAGTCTCAAAGGAGTCAAATAAGGTAATGATATGGTCATGATTGAGCTTTGTCAGAATTTCGATTTCACTTCGCAAATTTCTAAGTTCCTTTTCATTTTTCCCCTTCTTTACGATGAATTTCATGGCTACAACATGTCCAGTCCCGTTTATACGAGCTTTATAAACTTTGCCAAAAGAACCCTCACCAATGAGTTCAACAATGGTATAATTTTCCATTGCTAGTTAGCCGTTAAAATTTTCGCGGTTTATTAATACTAATACTAAATTAAAAAAAAGCAGATAAAAAAAAGATAAAATAGTCAAATGAATCTGAATCAATACACGTTATGTTACTAAATTTAGGAATGCAGTAGAGAATAAGTTGGAATTTGAAAGAAGTCTTTGAACATACACTTCACAACTAAAGTTTTTCTTTCGTTCTACTTAGGTCATTCTTACGAGGATAAAAGGTCTTTAACTAAACATTTCTTTTTTTTTTTTTTGTATTCAGTTTTATATATAAATGTAGTTTATGGTCATAAAAATTGGATTCGTATTTTTTTTTTTCCCCTACAAAACTGTTTAAATCCTTCAAAGTTAGAAAAAATAATGGAGACAGTAAATAAGAATTAGATACTACGGTTACTCTTCAGCCTCCTTTCGGGCAGCCGCGGCTTCCTCGCGGGCCTTCTGCTGCTCGGCATACTTGGCATCAAAGTCAGAGGACTTCACAACGGTGATCTCAATCTTGTCCACATAGGAGGTGCGAGCCTCCTCCACATCCCCGCGAGAAGTACGAATCTTCTTGACGGTTACAAGTCCTTGACCCTTCAGGAGTTCAGCGACAGCCACGGCATCAGCGATGGCGGAACCAAGTCCAGAGATGACGATTTCGGAAGCACCTTCGTGAAGACGGTGCTTGGTGAAATCAACATAAGCGTATTTGCGCTTTCCAGCACTCACGCGAACGTTCACAGAGGAATCAGAGGTCATATTAGTGTTTTTTTTTTTTGAGGTTTCGAAAGATTTTAACTGGTTTGGGTAGAGAGGAAGGAGGGAATAATAGTAACAGTAATTGTAGTCTGTTATACGAATGACAAAGAATTTAACATGTACCCTCTTGGGAAAATATCACTCCTTTGTAAATTGCTCGATAGAAATACATGTAATGTTTTTCAACCGTGGTTTTTCCTTTGGCAATAAAATGAAATTCTTATTTTTCTGGGAGACCTTTTTCAAGTAATAGTTTTAAATAAGAAATGATAAAAAAAAGAAAGTAGATACTATGATTACTCTTCAGCTTCCTTCTTGGCAGCCGCGGCTTCCTCGCGGGCCTTCTGCTGCTCGGCATACTTGGCATCAAAGTCAGAGGACTTCACAACGGTGATCTCAATCTTGTCCACATAGGAGGTGCGAGCCTCCTCCACATCCCCGCGAGAAGTACGAATCTTCTTGACGGTTACAAGTCCTTGACCCTTCAGGAGTTCAGCGACAGCCACGGCATCAGCGATGGCGGAACCAAGTCCAGAGATGACGATTTCGGAAGCACCTTCGTGAAGACGGTGCTTGGTGAAATCAACATAAGCGTATTTGCGCTTTCCAGCACTCACGCGAACGTTCACAGAGGAATCAGAGGTCATATTAGTGTTTTTTTAGGTTATCCAAACTAGGTGAAAAACAAATGGGAGAAAGTATTTTGCTTCCGTAAACAAACAAACAAACAACAACACTATGTGTAAAAATGTGTAAAACAGTTAAAGATAGGTAGTGGTGAAATTATAAATAATAATAAAAAAAATAAAAAAAGTTTTGGGGGTTTTGGCTGCACAGGCCTGTGACATTTTTTGATAATTATATTTACCCCGAGGCTTGAATTGTTTGTCGGCTCCCGCTGAGGCCTGTTTTTTCCTTCGCGGGGGTTTCGAGGGGTGTGGTGGGTGTTCCTCCTAGGGGGGCGGCGGCCCTTCCCTCACTTCAGGGTAACCCTAGCTAGCTAAAACTTCGCAACCCTTTCACTTCCCCTTCCCCCCTTTTTTCCTCAGCCTAGACTGAAAAGTAAAGTAAAGTAAAAATAATGACGTCTGAAAACAACGAAGTCACTGAGCAAACTGAGCTTCTCGCCGCGGAGAGCGAGGAACCCAAAGGTAATCCCTTGCCGTTAATTGTTGGTGGGGCCTTCGTGCTTCTCGGCTTCGGGGGGCTATACTTTTGGTGGAGGGCCGACTACTTTCACCATGAGGGGGAGTATGAGGAGGGCTGGGCGGGGTACAAATTGTCTGAATTTGTGGCGCTTTGTATGTTCACTTTTTTGCTTCCGCTCGGTTCCTGTATATTATACTCTGGGATTAAAAATGTGACCCCAAGCGAAAACAAGAAAAAATTCTGGACATTTTTCGTATTGTCTCTTGTTGTGTTTGCGATTGGGTGTTGCGGCATCATCTGGGGCCAGGAATCTCTTAAATGTCTCGTTGTGTTTTGCTTGGATAAGGAAAAATACGTTGAAATTAGTCGTGAACGCCCCGAAGCTGGTCTTGGTTTTCTCTCTGTCATAGGGATGAGCGGGCTGTTTCTTTGCACCTCTGTAGGTATGACTCTGTTTCTTGTTGCGCTTTGTACGCGAACAAAATCAGAGTGTGGTTTACGGATTTCTGCCTCAGCGTGGGCATTTGCAGCACTCATAATTATTTTGGTGTTTGGCTTTATTACATTTTACGTCCCTAATTCTTGGGAATATTTTGTAGCGGCCCGGATAGCGAATAACGCCCAGCTGGTTGCTTCAACCGACTACGATATTTGCCAAAAATGGACCGAGTACACTTGCCCGGAGCTTCCATGGGCGCTATTCAAAACGAAAAATATTTTTGTATCGAAAAATTTGGTCGCCAAAGTATACCCAAGCAATCTGATCTTTTTCTCATATTTATTAATTGTTATTTTGCTGGGTCTTCTTCTCACAACATCAAAAAGATCTCGTTTGTGGTCAGCAACGTCGGGTATTTTGGGTTTCACTCGAGGTGAGTTATTTTTCTCACTTCTGACATGCCTTGCTACAGGTGGTTTCTTTTTCTACTGGGCCCACGACCATAATTATAATGGAATGTGGGATGGAAGTGAGAGTGCTAATATTAAGAATAGTGAGAGGTGGTCTAGATCTTTTGGACAGTTAGCAGTCATACTTTTGTCCTTTTTGCTTTTTCCGGCATCGAAATCTTCTTTTCTTTATTCACTATTTGGCGTTTCGTGGGAAAGTACTCTCTGGATTCATAAAATTCTCGGATATGGAATGTTGATCGCTACAGCCGCTCACATGATTCTGTTTTATGTCTACTATTATGAAATAGGGAATTTTCCACATGATATCATAGGCATTCCCCTTCGCACACCAATCGCTATATCTAATTTTACGGTTCCATTGATCACTCTTGCGACGTGGTTTATGTTTATAGCAGTTGGTATTTTCGGTTTCTGGAAAATCAGACGAAGATTTTACGCTATATTCCATTTTCTACACGTAGCCTCCTTTGCTCTCATCTTGCCATGCATTTTATGGCATGCAGCGGCATCTTGGGAGTATATTCTTCCAGGATTCACTGTATGGTTTGCAGATCTCCTTTTAGGCGTTTATAGAGGAGCAGTAGAAACGAAGGTAACGTCAGTAGGCATGATTGGAAATGTAGTAAAAATATCTTTTAACAGGTCATTTTCGAGTGGAGGGGGTGAGTATATCTTCGTTAATATTCCTGAAATTTCTGTAATTCAATGGCACCCCTTTTCGGTTTGCACCAGTCTAAGTGGGGATTTTATTCTCGTGAAACCGATGGGTGATGGCACTTGGACGGGGAGTTTGGCCAAAAAAGTAACGACAGGTGACTTGAATTTTCGAGTCTTTACCGATGGACCCTACGGTGGGCAAAATAGACTTTCTGACTATGAGCGTATTTTATTTGTGGCTGGTGGAATTGGTATCACACCGTGCATTAGTATAATTAGAAATTTTTTAGAAAAGGAGAATTGCCCCCATATTGCGCTAATTTGGACGTGTAGAGACATCGAGCTTTGTTACGAGGTGGAAAAGATTTTTTCTGACGCCTATTGGGCGAGTAACAGCCGTGAAAATTTTAGTTATAAAATATTTTATACTAGTTCCAATGAAGGTAATAGAGTTGACGAAAGCGTTTTTACGAATGGACGGCCAAATGTACTGGACGAAGCCGACCAGTTCACAGGGGAGAACGATCGCTCAAAAACTGCTTTTTTTGTTTGCGGTCCAGATGGTTTGGTAGAAGCAGTAAAAGATGCGTCTCAAAAGTTAGGTACAAGATTTCAGGCTGAAATATTTGAATTATAGAGAAATTTTCTTCTTTTTTTTTTGAGAATGTTTCCTGATGCGACGTTAGCTTTTTGAACCTCTTTTTATTTTACAGTGAGAATTCGAAACGCGCGTGTTTTCTTTTTGAATTTGGTTGAAAGATTTTCACTTTTGCAGAAGTTAAGCAAGCGATAATAATATTACTAGTGTTAAAACGAATTATCTAGATTTAAAGAGCCTGTTTACAAACACAATCACAAAGCAGTTTCATAAAAATCCTTTCACTTGTTTGTCCTCTTTTTTTTTTCTTCTCTATTTTTTTTTTGAAATTTCACGTTTAAGTTTTTTTTTTTATGCGATATACGTGTTTTTTTGATTCTTTTTGTAACACTTTATATAATTCAAGATTTTTATTTAATTTATAAACATCGCAATTAATGGGGGGTGGTTTGTTAAAAATCGAAATTCTACGTTGTCGGAATTTACCGCAAACGGAAGATGACCCTAATCCGTGTACCACTCAAGTCCAGGCGTCTATCTTTAATCGAGAAATGACATTAGCAGTAACCAAGGAAGTGTGTTCTTCAATTCAAGAAAAGTCGAATGATCCGTTTTTCAAAGATAATTTAGAGTTTGAAGTCCCTGATAATTTTGAAGAGGGTGTTATTCTTCTAAAGATTGTCGAGCTATCCCGTTACGAAAAACCGACTCCTATTCTGTACGCTGGTGAAAGGTTTTCTCTATCCAATACAAAAGAAAAAAGTGAATTTATTGTTCCTCTAAGGAAAAAAAACCCGATCAAAAATACTGACCTGATCCACGATATTGGGCATGGTGAGGTCTCTGGGGGTTCCCCTTTCGTGAGCCTAAAATTACATTTCTCAAAAATTAAATCAAAGAGCACTGAGGACCCTGACGCTGACTTATACGTTGACAAACTTCCTCTTATAGGTTCCTGCCAGCTTGTGCCTGCAAACAGCCAATATGTGTGGCTCAGACTGACAACCGATAAACGGTGGAGCGAGTCTTTTCGGTACGCTCTTGTATCGGCATGGAAATCTCGAGTGCTGTCGGAAGAAGGTGAAGCAGACAAAAAATTGCCGCCAATAAATACTGTTGGGGACGTGGTAATGAAGCGGTGGCACTGTCGCCGAGGTCACCAAATTCTGACACGCGTCCGTCTGTCAGCGGAAAAATTCAGTAAAGGGGAGTCAAACTTGATTTTTTCCTCGAGTGACGAGAAAAAATTTCGTGCAGAGAGGAAATCACGCACCCATTTGGTAAAGGAAATGATGCATGACTGTCTTCGAACTACAGGAACAAATGCAGTTCGCGACTGGCTTTTACGACTATGGGTCATTTTCGCTGTGGGTATTGATAATGATCCGAATGGAGGAAAAGTGTTAAGCTATGAGGTGCGTAAGAATGTCCATGAAGCTACATTTGACACTGAGGATGCGGTGACTTTACGGGCGGGAATCTTCTATTTCTTCATTCCAACACTTCCTTTCGAATTTTGTTTAAAAATAGCAGAAGAAGACTTTAGAAAAGAACCTTTACCCCCTCTAGAAAAGGATTCCAATTTTGACAGTTCTATTTCGAAGGCAACACCAAGTCAAAAATTATTTACAACTGTCCTCGTGGATGTTCTTGGACCTTTATTAGATACTTTAACAGAGATAGAAATTGCTAAAATTCTAAAAACATTTAAACCTGCCGTAATAGATGTTAGAGATCGTATTAATAAAGGTATCAAAAATGAAATTAAAGCAAGGCTCGATGAGGAGCCCGACGATGCACTTTTTTATAAAGGTGACGGTATTCACATTAACCATCTGGATAAATACGGAAACCGAAAAAAGCAAAACAAATTCGCGTAACTGTTTTTATTACTTTTACTGTCCTTATTTTTTTCCTTTCGTTGCAGAGGGGGGTTCTTTATTGAACTGTTTTATGGCTTTCGCTGTATCTTTACTTATTGAATCATGTAAATAATCCTTTCAGTGCTAAATGACATAATACGTATATATACTTCTTTAAAGTTGTGCTTTCATTCCGTTTTTTTTTTATTTTGCGCTTCTTGACCCAATACCACTCTCTTCTCTCTTCTATCTTCCGTGGAAAATAGAACTACCTTTGCCTCTGCAGATGCTTGCAAGAGATGATTAGATTTAGTTTTGTCAAATTGAGATCTTTTGCTTACTGGTTGGAGTTATGTGCTCTCATAGTACTTGTGGCGTCTCCAACATTCGCTCTACATGTAGGCCTGTCGTCCTGTGGGGGAATTATCCCAATTGATAGCCAATTCACATTAGATCCTTTATGGAGTATCACTCCATACAGAAATAGTATAGTAGAAAAAAGTGGTGGGTCTCTTGTATTAGAAAAGGGAACCGATTTCTCTTCCTCCCTTAAACAAATCATAACCTCAGAGTCTGGAATGAATGCCGACAGTGTAGTGGTTTTCGATCTCAACGCACCCTCTGTAACCGTTGCCGGAAACGGTGTCGAAGGGTCGGAAGAGTCAGCGAACTGCCAAGTGGAACTCTCCCCACTTCTTGCCGCAGCAAGTGGGGTGATAGCCAAAGGGGGCCGTATAGTTTTACTCCACGTCGTGAATGCAGACGGAGCCACCTGTTCCCTTCCGCTGGAGGTGTCACTGACTTCCGCTTCTTCTGGTGTTTCCGCTACGTTGGTGTCCCATGAGATGGGAGTCCAAACGTTCCCACCGTCGTTTAGTTTTGACAGTCGTCAAATTCCATTTCCGCTGCTGGTCTCCTTCCCGAAGGCGTGTAGACCGCAAGTACTGTTGTTACTCAACAAGGAGGGCTCTATAGAAGAGTGGTACTCCTGGATCCCAGCTACCGTGTATAGTGCCGTTATTACCGCCCTTTTCATACCCACGTTATTCCTGGGAAAGCGACTTCACCCGGTGGTAACAGGGCTGCTGTTGTTCCTCATGTACTTTGGATTTCTGGGTTCTACTATCGGCCTTGTGTTGCATCTTCAACAGTGGCAGAGTTCCCTTGGTCGTATGTTTCCATTCCCCCGCGCCGTAACCCTCTATTGCTGTCTCCCGCTACTGTTCGTGTTGTACATGGTGGTGTTGGTGCTCCGCTGCTCCCGGCATAAGAGTACACTGTTTATTGGACTCTTACGTCTGTTGGTGTATGGTGTCAACTGTGCCCTCTGTGTTGGGTACTGGGTGGCCGGGTATGTATTGCTAGGCTCCCTCAGCGTGTTTCAGTACTTCGCCACCAACGTAGTGCTGACGATTTATTTTGTCTACCTCGTCGTCAAATTCAACTGCCCCCCTCCGCGACGCAGTACGACTGGGTATGTCCGAGGGGGGTTGCGCCCCATCCGTATCCCTACGTCCCTCACTGTGTTGTGGTTCGCCCCGCTCACCCCTTTTGCCACCTGCTGCCTGCTTTACTTGGATTTGTACCTCCTTTCTGGTCCCGCGGCGTCCAGCGAAGGGGGCCTTCGGATAGAGGACTTGGTGCGCATCTACAATCTGCACCTGTCGATACCGTTGCTGTTTTTCCAAAATGTGTACGGTATCGCCTTGCTGGCGACGGCCACCGCCTATCATATGCCCTACGTTGTGGTTCTCTTCCCCTCTCTGTTCCTATGGGGACTCCATCTGATTTACAGTGTAGAGCAGTACACGACGGAGTGGAGGCGGTGGAGGGAGCGAGGGATTGGGGTGGCGGCATCCACCGGCTGGCTCTCCCTCCGTAAAGCGGTACTCTATCTGACAGAGGGAGAGGGCGCCTATGCCGACACCTATCGGCCGTATCGCCCTCCCACGACCGCCGCCCACCCTCCCCACTCCCTCCCTCCGGATGGCGGCTATATAGAACAGTTAGCGAACGAGGTGGAGGACGACATTGAACGTCATGGGGGAGGAACGCTGCGCAGTCGGAGCCGCAGTACACCCCGTCCATATCGTTCTACTTCTAATACCCGGTATGAGGGGAAGAATCCAGCGGGTCAGAGACGATCCACCATCGGCGTCGATGACGAGGAGGCCTTTGTATTTCCCCCTATCCCCCCACAGCAGAACCAGCCTCCCGTTCCTAGTAGCAGCGACGATACGTCCTCGGGTCAATCTACAGACCCACCGTCACCGTCTCCTGTGGCCACCCGATATTACGGGAATAGCGTGTATGCAAACGATAACATTCATAGCACGGTGAACACCCCCGGAGGAGTGGACCACAGTAGTAACAGTGACTCTGGTGACGAGCCGTTCTGGCCGAATTCAGTTCAGCGGTGAAAATTAGATCTCTTTTTTTTTTTTCAACCCTCCTGTTCTTATAACACACACACATCGATTTTGTTGCCTTTACATTAGATATAGATTTTCTTATGAGTATAGTTTACGTATTTCTAGTAATGACAGTGAACTTTACTCACGGCACATTTGCCACCCTCGCTAGATCATATATATATACATAATTTCGCTAACTATTTTTTTTTTTATCCCTCTTGGAGTCAACTTTTTTTTTTATAAATGTTTGAACTGGACACTTTTCTATTCTATTTTTCACCTTTGTTTGGAAAACCAGTCTAAAAGTGCAACGTAAAAGAAATAGAAATATAAACCACCTCTGTTCGTACACGATAGAGACATGTGGAGCAATTTTGTAGGCCAATTACAGCAGGGCATTGGTGCAGCAGCCGAGTTCGTGATGGAGGACGACGAAGAAAAGGAAGAAGAGGTCCCCCAACAGGACGACAACGACGACGAGGAGGTGGTGGTGGATGTGACCCAAATTAAAGAAGGTATCTCGTCCTGGGCCAAGTCGATTCAGGAGACGATTTCGAACAAGGTAACTCCAGTGAAACAGGAGAAAGAGGAAAAGGAGGAGAGTCACCCTGGCAGAGAAAACAACAAGGGCGAAGACAATCCAACCCTTTCGGCTTACCCAGCACTCGCAGCAGAGGAAACAGTACCCCCCACATCACTGGATTCTCCCATGCACAGTGATCATGACGAGGTGAAAAACGAGGAAGCCGTGACAGCGTCTGAAGCCCCGACGCTGGAGGTGAGCCACCCTCCGGGTGTTACAGATACAGTGGACGATAAGGAAACGATTATCGAAACAAAAGAGGCAGAGAAAGAAATCCCGCTGGACACCGCCGAGGGTTCTCGTTCTGGGGAGAGTTGTAATACTGGTAGAGAGGGCAGCGATCTGACGGAGGAACAGCCCACTGTGGAGGGCGAAACGCATAACGAAAACAGTGCAGAGGATACTCTGGAAGCTGTCACCACCTATGAAGAGAAGAACCCTCACGAGGCACCGGAGGAAGCTCCTGTAGTTTCTGTTAGTCCACCCGCCGCTTCTGAACCGCAGGTGCAGGGTGTGACGGCGGGCGAGGTGGTGGAGGCGACAGAGGTTTCCTCCAAGAAAGCCACCCCCCCTCTCCTCTCGTCCCCCCCAGTGGGCTCCACAGAGGATGGCAGCGTGACCCAACTCCTCCGCTTTCAACAACTTCACGCGGAGGAGCTACAAAACTCGGAGCGGTTCCGCAGAGAAAGGGATGAGCTCCAGTCGGAGGTGGAGGCGCTACGACAGCAGTTGCAGGAGGCGGAGCACAATTTACGGAACGCGACTTCAGCGGAGGAGGTGGCACTACTGATTGACAAGCTGGGTTCGGAGAGACAGCGGGTAAAGATGTTGGTGGAGGATAAGAAGAAACTTCTTGGTCAGGTGAGTGAGCTGGAGGCCAAGGTGCAGCAGTACCAGGAGCAGGAGGTGACGTGGCGGGAGGGGCAAGTGCACAACACCTCCTCCGCCTCTCGTATTATCAAACTAGAGGAGGAGCTGGAGAGGCGCCGGGATCAGGTACAGACGCTTCAGGGTAAGCTGATGGAGGAGAAGCAGGTGAAGCAGCGCGTACTGTCCCAGTTGGACTCGGTCAACAAAACCCATCAGGCGGCGCTGGAGCAGGCCCGACAGAGCAGCGCCAGTTCCACCGACCACTATCAGCGGGAGGTGATTCGCCTCGAGGATGAACTGCAGTCTCTACAGGCTCGGTTTCAGGACCGTGCCGCCCAGCTAGAGTCGGACCTCTCCGCGGCCTATCGAAGGGCGGATGAGGCGGAGGCAAAAGCGAGAGAGATGGAGTACAGTAATGCACAGCAGAATTTCCCCAGTGTGTTGCGTGCTGAACTGGAGCAGGCCATTGCGCGGGAGAGTCGACTCCAGGCGGACCTCCGCTCCACACGATTGGAGCTGGCAGCGGCGACCACCAAAGTAGAGACCCTCATTTCCTCCCTTGCGAGGGAGAAGGAAACGATCTCTTACCTTGAGGATCAACGAGCCAAGGAGAGCACCGCCTCTCAAGCGCGACAGCAAGAACTTCAGACAGAGGTGCAGCAGTGGAGGGAGCGGGTGGATTCGCTGGAAGGGGTAAACCGGAAGTTATCCTCCGAGGTGGATCGTTTGACGACGGCGCTGTCCACCGCCCTCACCAGCAGCACCGCTGCCCTCCCCCCCACCCACTCGACCGGCAGTATGGAGGCCTCTTTCCTATCCGAGACGGCGTTGACCCCCTCCACCGCGGACGCCTCTATAGAACTCCCCACTGCGACGTTTCGACCCCCCAAGGCCTCCTTTTTTCCCTCTCCCCTTTCCGCGGATAGCGGTCAGGGCGGTATGAGGGCGGCGGAGGGGGAGCGGTCTCGACAGCGTCTAGAAAAAGAGTTGTTGCGGCAGTCAGTGGAGCTGGATCGACTTCGCAAGGTGGAGGCAGAGCACGCCAAGGCTAAGAAGGAGTTTTCTCAACTGAGCGCCAAGCACGAATTGCTGCTACAGATGTATGGGGAGATGGAGGAGCGGGTACATTCACTGATGGAGGGCAAAGGGACGGTGGGGCAGTAACCCCCTTATCTTAGTCGACCATAAAAAGGAAGACTGAAGCACACTTTCCCATCCCATCGAAGCTTTGATTATATTGCTTTAATTCTCTTTTCCTGCAACGCTGTGTGTACTCCTATTTTTGTGCGAGAAGGAAGAAGTAAAGAAAAGTATCTTTTTCTGTCGGTTTTTTCTTTTCACCCTCTTTCTCTTGTGTATCATGTGCTCTTGTTTCTTTCCCCTTTCAATGCCAACAATAATAATAATAATAATAATACTAACAATATTTATTAGAAAAAATAAGAAAAGTAATAAAGCTGTACAATAGCACCTACAAGTACATGCCCCCAAAGAAAAACAAATCAAACGCTAAAAAAGGTCTCTCGTCCAATCGTACTGGCAGTTTTAATAATAGGTCCATCGTTAGCGGTAACCCTGACAGTGTGGATAAAAAAGAAACGGATGGTGCATTTACCTTTATGACGGCCATGCAGTTCGCGAAGGCGTCGAAGCAGAGCGGTAGCGGTGCTGGTCCTTCCCCAGCCGTCGGCAATGCTGGTAGCGGTAGCAGCAGTCCCAGTGTTCAGTCTCAACTCACCGACACCTTGATACTGCTCCGGCACGGCGAGCGGCTCGACCACGTGGATAAAAGTTGGAGGAGTCGGGACGCGAGTACCAATAATAGCAGTGTTGCCAATACACATAACGGCCGCCTGTACACCCTTCTCCCTCCTCAGGACCCCCCTCTGTCGGCGGACGGCCGGCTGCAGGCGCTGGAGACCGCTCTTTATTATCTGCGCTTACAGCAGGAAAAACAAATAGAGGAGCGTATGCGCGGCCACCTCTCCGTCCTTCTCTGCTCCCCCTTCTTCCGGTGTCTAGAGACCGCCATTATTATCAACATTGTCGCCTTCCAAGGCAAGTTGACCCTCTACATTGACCCTCAGCTGTCCGACTGGCAGCAATCAAAGGTGTTTCGATCCCCTCCTCTGTTAGGAGGGTACTTTGTGGAAAGTGAGGCGGATGGTGGGGAGCCGACGGAGGCGGGGGCGGATGTAGTGGCGGACCGACTCCGGTTCGTGTTTCCGAAAGAAATACTAGAGTCGGAGCTGTCTTTTTTCTTTGCCAGCCGTGCCTCCCTTCTAGAGGAGGAGATGCACCACAGCAATAGTAGTAGCAGCGACCACCCGCAAGGTGCGGAGGCTCCTCCTCTTACCTGGGGCGCGACCTTTCAACAGTGGCTGGAGGAACGTACCTCCTTCCCAGTGTGGACGAGCTACCACTATACGCAACAGCTGCTTCAGTGTATCTCGGCAGAGGGCGCTGTGCCGCAGGAGGGGAAAGGGGCGGCGAGTGGGATTGGTATTCCTAAGGCTCTCCATCCGAAAAATGAGAACAAGAGTGGTGGTGGTGGTGGGAAATCTGGGGGCGCTAAGGGGAGCAATAAAGGCACGACATCCGCCACCAGCCAGGACATCACCTCCCTAGGGGGCCGTACCTGTGGGGTGGCGTACCCTGAAGGTCGATCCGACCTACAGCAGCGGTGCCATCGGTTTATTTCCAACTTCTTTCTAGAGGGGGATGACGAGGAAGAGGTCCTTGTGGAAGGAGGGGAGGAGGAGGGCACGATGGAGCGACGACCCATCCCGCACCGGTATGCCGTGCCCCGTCGAGTTTGCGCTGAACTCGTACGTGGAAAGCGAGAAAACCTCCCCAAGTACTTTCTCTCCCGTAAATCCGTCGTCTTTCCTCAACTCCCAGCAGTACGAGCCGGTTGGGGTGGTCGCGGGGGTGGTGCTGTGGGAAGTGAGTTTGACCAGTTCGCTCCCGCCTCTTTCGCAGACGCCCCCGCCGCGCTGCTACCTCCCCTTACGGTTATGACGGTCACCCATGCCGACGTGATTGCCTCCCTCCTACAGGAGTGCTGTCCGAAGCACTTCAACCCTAGCGCTCACCACAGTGTGCCCTACTGTAGCCTCACCATTCTCTCACGGTACAACAACTTTTACTACGTTGTCCCTGAGGCGGCACGGGCACGGTTGGGGGGTGGGGGGAATAGTAATAATAATAATAATCATCATCACCACCACAAAGGTAAGAATAAGAAGATGGGGACCGTTCCCTCCAGGACAGTTACAGCAGGAGGTACGGATACTAGTGTAGAAACGATTGACCCTTCATGGAGGGTAGAGTGTGTGGGCTCCACGGAGCTACTCCAAACCCGCATCCTGGTTCACTTTTCGTAAAGAAGGCAGACAAAAAGAAAAAAATAATAATGAAAAAATAAGAATATGACGAATTTGTAGTGGCCATAAAAAACGAAAAATACAAAAAAATAACGGAGCGGTATAAAACTGAAAAAAAGAAAAGAAAAAAAAAGAATGAAGACGGAGTAAAGAGTGCTCAGTCCTCTTATGCTTTGTCCTCACCCTTTGGAGACAAATGACGTGTAAAACATCCATGGAGATTTTTTCCTGTTTTCCTCTCCACTTTTTTTTAACTTCCTTCACTTATCTTCTCTTTCTCCTTCCTTTCTTTTCCCTTTCCCTTTCCTTTCAGAAACAAAATTTAGTTCATTTAATTTTTTGTGTCTGAGTAATTTTTTATTATTAATTCTGGTTCCATCAGTGGCACTGTCTTAAGCCTTTTTTTGTTTTTCGATTCTTCATATATTTCGTTACTTTGTTGGCCAACATTCAGAACAAAAGCAATAATAATAATAATAAAAAAGAGGACATGTACTCTGGAATTCAGCAGTGTGCAGAGTGCAACAAGCCACAGCGAGATGGGGCGGTAGACGAGCGAGATGGCAAGTGGTATTGTATGGGGTGTTGGGCTGCGTTCAATACCATAAAGCCCAATAACAAAAATTCCAATCAACGTCAAAATAACGGCAATAAAAAGAAAAAAAATGACAAGGAGGCCACCTCGGAGTCGAATAACGGAAATGGAAAACCCCAAAATAATAATATTAATAATAATAATAATAGTAATAATAATAATAAGAATAGTAACGATGCGAGAAGGAAGCAGGGAAACCGCGGTACTGTCGTGGCGGACCCCGTCAAGGAAGCCTCCAAGGAGGCCGTTCGCAAGCTCCACTCTCTCTTCTCTAGCTCCCCCTCCAGCAGTAGACAAAACAACTTGTCAGACCTCATCACCGACTTTCTCTCTCCTTCCGCGGTCGGCGGTGCATCCAAAGGGACATTCGTCTCAGAGGCCATGATGCCTCAACAACCCATTTCGGTGGTCACCCACGACGGAGAAAATATTTCTCCCCGGGCGTCTGACCAGGGCCCGTTGGTGAACCCGCTGTTCGGACAGGCACAGCGAAAGAGTGTCACCCTCGACCTTCATCACTCCAGCGTGGACGACATCGTTTCCCAGATCTACGTCAGCTTCGACGAGGACATGACCAAAATCCTTCTGAATGTGCTAGATCGCCTGACAACCGTTGCCGGGGCCGCCTCGCCCTCCCCTGCCCTTACCACCACCACCAAGAAGAGCTACGCTGGACCCCAGCAGGAGGGCAACCTAAAGTTGCAGCTGATGGGGGAGCTGCTTGAAACGGTAGGGGATAAACACTATGATCTGGTGCAGTGCATCCTACAACGACCACGGGAGATATTTCTGAGACTGTTGGAGGAGTTTTGTACCACGGAGGAGGAAGAAGAGGCCAGTAGACAGAAGAACGCCGCTGAAAATGAGAACGGCCCAGTTCGTTTCGTAAAGGATAGCGATCGAAAGAACTATTTTACCGTCGATCGGAGCGGAAACTTGGCGAATGAGAAGTGGTTGGCGCATATGAATCGTCGCTATCGAGAGTTGCGCTTCACCGACAAGAACGCCGCCATCATCCCCACCAACACCAACGTGGTCAAGAATGCCGACTACATGCGCATCACCATTCCTCCCCCGGTAGTGAAGAAGTTGGAGGTGGAAGACCGTATTTGTGTCGCCACCTCTCTCCCCGAGTGGTGCCGCCCCGCCTTTCTATCGATCACGCACCTCAACACCATACAAACGAACATTTTTCAGACGGCTTTTCATTCTTCGCAGAATATGCTGGTGTGTGCCCCAACCGGCGCAGGTAAGACAGTGTGTGCTTTACTGGTGATGCTGCGCTGCATCAACGAACACTTTGAAAACGGTGTGTTCGACCGTGACTTTAAGATCATCTTTGTGGCCCCGATGAAAGCGCTTGCACAGGAAATGGTGGAGAACTTTTCTCAACGCCTGGCCCCCTTTATGATCCAAGTAAAGGAGTTGACCGGGGATATGCAACTCACCAAGAAGGAGATCGCTGAGACGCAGGTGATTGTCACCACACCGGAAAAGTGGGATGTTATTACTCGAAAGCAGAGCAACGAGGACTTGACGAATAAAGTAAAGCTCATCATTATTGATGAAATTCACTTGCTAAACGAGGACCGTGGTCCGGTGATTGAGGCCATCGTGGCGCGTACCCTCCGCCGAGGGGAAATGGACGTGGAGCAGCGAGTTCGGCTGATCGGTCTATCGGCTACCCTCCCCAACTACAAGGACGTTGCCAACTTTTTGCAGGTGGACCTGAAAGAGGGATTAAAAGTTTTCGGCCCTGAATACCGTCCTGTTCCACTAGAGCAAACCTTTATCGCGCTGCAGCAGGTCAAGTCCAAGACCACGGAGGGGAAGGCCAACGACGCCAAGAAGGAAAAGTTCTCCAAGCGAGATGACCTGGAACACCGCTTGGATGTCAGAGCCTATGAGGAGGTACTGGATAGCATCAAGGCGGGACATCAGGTCATTGTGTTTGTCCACTCGCGAAAGCAGACGATTGGGCTCGCGTGTTTTTTCATGGAGGAGGCCCAACGCCGAGGACAGGAACACTATTTCCGTTACAAAGGAACCATGCCGGAGAGTGCGCAAAAAAGGGGGAAGCTACTGAAGGGGAGGGACTTGTCTCGTTTGTTCAGTGCTGGGTTCGGCGCCCATAACGCCGGGCTCATCCGCCACGACCGTAGTAGCACCGAGGCCCTCTTCCGGGAAGGCTGTATCAAGGTGTTGTGTTCTACCAGTACGCTGGCATGGGGTGTGAACCTCCCCGCACACACCGTTGTCATTCGCGGCACTCAAATGTACGATCCGAAGCGTGGTGGTTTGGTCTCCATTTCGGTTCTGGATGTGATGCAAATTTTTGGACGTGCGGGTCGCCCCCAGTTCGATACGAGCGGTCAGGGTATCATTATTTCGGATGAAAAAGAGATTTCCTACTTTCTGCGCATTATTGCCAACTCGCTGCCGATTGAAAGTAAGATGCAATCCAAGCTGTGCGATCACCTCAACGCCGAGATCAACGCTGGAACTGTTTCCTCTGTTGCCGAGGCTTGCTCCTGGTTGGAGTACACGTATCTCTGGCAACGAATTCGGGTAAATCCACTGATCTATGGTATCAAGATCAACGACGTCCGCCGCGACCCGGAGCTCAAGTCGGTGCGCTACGACATGGTGAACACCGCTTTTGTCAGTTTAGCGGTGGCGGGTATGATTCGGTACAATCCTGATATAGGATCGGTCGAGACCACCGATTTGGGTCGTCTCGCCAGTCATTACTATCTCACACACGAGACGGTCACCATCTTTAACGATCTGATGCGAAGGTCGGATGGGACGTGGGTGGACTCGGTGGATATGGGGATGGCGATGAACATTGCGGCAAGCGCGAGCGAGTTCTCGCAGCTCCGCGTCCGTCAGGAGGAGCTGGACGAGCTTCAACGGCTGCATAACGAGCTTCCACCGACGGTGCAAAAATACGGAAAGGCAGGGGAGAGCGCGGATGAGACGTCGGTGCAGTGGAAGGTGGTCACTTTACTCAAAGCCTACATCTCTGGACTGAACGTGGAGTCCCACAGTCTGTCCTCCGACATGGTGTACATCACCGCCAACATGCCGCGTATTACCCGTGCCCTGCTGGAGATTGAGCTCGAGCGCGCCCACCCTCTCACCACCTATACCTTTCTCACTCTCTGCAAGTGCATTGAGAACCGTTGCTGGGATTTTGAACACCCCTTGAATCAGTTCGGCGCCTGGGTGCGACACACCGGTATTACTGACTCAGTGTGGGGGTATCTGAACAAGGTGAACCCTAGCATGTCACTGCTGCAGGAGCTCACCCCGAAGGAGATTGGGTCCATGGTGCACAATCAACGAGCGGGGGCGGCGATTGCCGACCTTGTGCGTAAGTTTCCGTCTCTGGAGATGGAGTTGGATGTACAACCGATTACGCGGACAATTCTCCGTGTGAAGGTCACCATTACCGCACACTTCCAGTGGAGCCGTCAAATCTCTGGCAACTCGGAGCTCTTTTGGCTGGTCGTGGAGGACCAGGACAACCACTTTATTTTTCATCACGAGTCGGTCACCATCACCAGAAAGGAGGTCGAGTCGGGGGAGCCGCACATTATCAATCTAGCAGTCCCAGTGGTCCCTCAGTATGACATCTACTCTGTCCGCCTGTACAGCGACCGGTGGATGGGTTGTAAAGAAGATTACACCTTCTCTATTGGACACCTTCATCTCCCCGAAGATGCCCAGATGACCACCAAGCTGCTTCCGTTGCAGCCGCTGAGCGTGCATGTCATACCTGAGAAGTATCGTGTACTCTACGAGAGGTACAATCAGTTCAATGCGATCCAAACTCAAATCTTCCACGCCCTGTTCCACACGGACGAGAATATTTTCCTCGGCGCCCCCACCGGTAGTGGTAAGACAATCGCCGCCGAGATGGCGGTGCTCCGTGTGTTTGAAAAGTACCCAGGTATGAAGGTGGTCTACATCGCGCCTCTCAAGGCTCTGGTGAAGGAGCGGATGAGGGACTGGAAGACGCGAATGGCCGCCATCGGCCGCTCGGTGGTGGAGCTCTCCGGGGATGCCTCTCCGGATATCACTGCCCTTGCTAAGGCGGATATTCTGTGCACCACGCCGGAAAAGTGGGATGGTATTTCACGTAACTGGCAGGTGCGAAGTTATGTTACGGCGGTGAAGCTGGTGGTGTTCGACGAGGTTCACATGCTGGGTACCGATCGTGGTCCAGTGTTGGAGGTGATTGTCAGCCGTATGCGGTATATTGGGTGGAACACAAAGGCTCCTATTCGTCTGATCGGTCTCTCCACCGCGGTCTCGAACCCCGGTGACCTCAGCTCTTGGTTGGGGGTGGAGAAGAAGTGGGCCATCTTTAACTTTGACCCCTCTGTCCGACCGGTTCCCATGTCCGTCCACATTGCGGGCTACCCCGGTAAGTTTTACTGTCCCCGTATGGCGGCCATGAATAAACCCACGTACAACGCCATCTGTGAAAAGAGTCCTACGCAACCGGTGATTGTGTTTGTTTCCTCCCGTCGACAGACCCGACTGACGGCGATGGCGCTGATTGGGTTTCTAATCGCGGAGGGCAACACCGCCAAGTGGACCCACATGGACCTCGAGGAGGCGGAAAAGTTCTCGAGCCAGGTGGAAGACCCTTACGTGAAGCACTGCCTTCAGTTTGGGGTGGGGATTCACCACGCCGGTTTGCTGGAGGGGGATCGAACAATCGTCGAGAGCGCCTTCTTGAGCAACAAGATTCAGGTGTTGGTGGCGACCAGTACGCTCGCCTGGGGTGTCAACTTCCCAGCTCACATGGTGGTGGTAAAGGGAACCGAATACTTTGACACCAAAACAAACGCGTATGTGGATTTTCCTATTACCGATGTGCTTCAGATGGTGGGTCGTGCTGGACGACCGCAGTTTGACACGGAGGGTGTCGCTCAGGTCCTCTGTCATGAGCCCAAAAAGGGCTTTTACCGACGCTTCTTGTACGATCCTTTTCCTGTCGAGAGTGCCCTTCACGAACAGTTGCATGTGCACATCAACGCCGAAATTGTGGCGGGAACGATTGCCACTCGACAAGACGCCGTGAACTATCTGACGTGGACCTATCTATTCCGGCGTATCGCTCGTAATCCTTCCTACTACGGCCTCGAGGACGGCTCCCCAAAGGCGATCACGGTGTTTCTCTCCACGCTGGTAAAGGATATTCTCGATGAACTAGAGCGTTGTGGCTGCATCGAGCCGCCGGATATGACGGAGGAGGATGCGGACCCTAACGCTATCCAGTACACCGTTCTCGGGAAGATTTGCTCCTACTATTACGTCTCGCACCACACGGTATACCTATTCGACCAAAGCATTACCCCCCATCTTATGTGTGGCGAGTTGTTGAAACTACTCTGCGAGGCCAGCGAGTTCGACGTCGTACCCGTCCGCCATAACGAAGATAAGCTCAACATCACTCTTTCTCGCTCCCTTCCTCTCCCCATACGGGAGCAGGACGCCGACAACTCCAACGTCAAGGCCTTTCTTCTTCTACAAGCGCACATGGGACGTCTATCCCTTCCCATTACCGATTACTACACCGATCAAAAGTCCGTAATTGACAACGCCCTGCGTGTGATTCAAGCTATGGTGGACGTGACGGCCAACAACGGGCATCTTTTTTCCGCGCTACGTATCATGACGCTTCTGCAGTGTCTCGTCCAGGCATGCTGGTGGACCTCCGCCTCTACGCTCCTGCAGATACCCCACATCACCGAGGCGATGCTCCCTGCGATTCAGAAGCGGTGTGGGGTCAAGGAGGCGGCCGAGCTAGCCAACGCCCCTTTGTCCGTTTTATTCGAGTTTGAAAAGGTCCTTGGACAGAGTGAGTTCCACTTGGAGCCACGACAGATTACTGAGGCGTTGGAGGGGGTTCGAGGGCTGCCGCTCGTGCAAGTCGGTATCGCTGTCACCCAACGACCACCGGAGGAGGAGGACGAGGAGGAGGAGACGAGCTATACTATTCAAGTGGACCTCGAGCGACTGTCTTACCCTCAGAAGCACGTCGTTGCCCCTCACTTCCCCAAGCCTAAAGAAGAGCAGTTCTGGATTGTGATTGGGAATGAATCCACTGGGGAGTTGGTGGCGATGAAACGGGTCAATAAACTGCGACAACACACGACGGTCACCCTTATCATTGACTGGGATGAGGAATGGGTAACGACGAAGGGGTCTGCCAGTAGTGGCGTAGAGCTCAACCTGTATGTAGTATGCGACGCCTATCTCGGCATGGACCAGCAAATGACATTCGTGCTTCCTCCGCCTTCGTAGTAGTCATACGAACCGCCTCTCTGTCTATATAAACGCGTTTTGGATCTTGTCGACTCAGAACTGAAATGGACTTCTTTATATGAATCCATTTCACTCCCTATTTTTTTTTTGTTTAAATAGTAATAATAATACTAACCGTTACAAAGAGAACTCTAACGTACATGATGACGAATAATCATTAGGGTGATACCGACAGCAACAATGAAAACCCATTTTTTAGATTAATTGCGAGAATGCCTATTTTTTTTTTTGCTTCCTTCTATTAGCCACAAAACTGGGTAAAAATAATAATGTAATTTACGTCGTTGAGAATCACCTAATTGTTTTTTTTCTTTCTTCTCTCTCATCTTTCTGTTTTCTCGCTTTTTTAACCTGAACCAAAACACAATAAAGAAGCGTAAAGACGATGGGACGTTTCCCAGTCTTACCCCCCAGTGGCCGTTGCTGGCTGTCGAGCGCGATACGGGATTCTCGCCCTACAAGATCCTACCAGTACACGGAGCTGACACCGGTGGTCGGCAGCAGCAGTACCAGTAGTAGTACCAGTAGTAGTGGTGAGGTGGAGCGGACTACCATTCCACTTCCGCTGCGTGGGATCGGCTATTATGAAACGCGCTTTGGCGAGGGAAAGACCAAAAAGAAAACGATACTGACGACTAAAATGAGACAAAAGAAAGCCCTCTCATCGTCCGACCCCTCTGTAAAAGTGGTCTCCACGACAAAGGTCACAGATGGATCAAAAAAGTTTTACGGAGGGGATATCATTATTGCAAAAATACCCACCCTAGCTCCAAGGGCGCTCCGTGACGAGGCGGTGGTGGATGTGAGTGGGGTGTCCACCAGCTATGTGAGCTCTGAAACGACCGCGCGAGGGGCGCTGCTACGGCTGGATGAGGTGGTAGACACCATGCACCTCCATGACGGCAGTGAGGTACCAGAGGTTCAAAGGGGACAGGTGTTTCTGGGGAATCTGCAGGTGTTTGCGGTGTATCCTCCTTCCCTCCGGCACCACCACGGTACGGAGAAGTACCCCGAGTGGCTACCCGAGGCACAGGTGCGACGCGCGCTGCTCCCAGTGCTGGGATGGCAAGAGTTGCTGTACCGGCGAGGGACACTCACCTACCGTACCGAGGAGGAGGCCGCTCAGCTGTCTCGTGTGATTGCGGACCGCCTCCGAGGGTTCACGATGGAGCAACGCATATTATTGTGGCCAGTGCGAGAGGGGGAGGAGGTACACGCGTTGAGGATACGTTTCCTTAAAACACCGAGGGACAAACTGGGATAGAGTGAGTGAGAGTGAGAAACAACAACAACAACAACAACAACAACAAAACCACCTATCTTTCCTTCCCTTTTAATTTGTGTATTATGACGATCATGGTGGGTGTTGAATGGAGCTGTGGCAACTCGACTGAGGGAGTACGGTGTATGCACCCAAACGATTCCTTCTCTTTTTCTATTTCTGTCTCCCCACTGACATCCATACCTTCTTCTTCTTTTGCCCCTCTTTTTGCTTTATTATTATTATTTTTTTCTTTTAAAAAAATAGCAAAACGAATCATGTCTAAAAATAAGTATTACAATCGTCATAGTGAGGAGGCTCGTCTTCGGGATGAGGAGCGGAGAGAAGCGGAAAAGGCTCGCCGGGAAAAAGAAAAGGGAGACGCACTATGGCAAGAAACCGACCCTAAAATTCTAAAGAAACAACAAAAACAAAAAGAGGAGGAGCAAAAGGCCACCGAGAAGGCCCGGCGGGAGGCGGAAAAGAAGGAGCAGCTGGAGGAGGAGAACCAGCAGGTGACCCGTGGGAAGAAGGCTCCTCCTAAAAAAGTAACGAAGCGGCAGATGCAAGCCGAGTTGGATAAGATGATGGAGGAGTACGAGAAACAGAGACAACAGGAGCTGGCCAAGAGGGGGGCGGTGGAGATTCAATTACCGGAAGTTAATTTGAACCGAGAGAGGGGGGTGGTGGCGCCGGAGGATGTGATACAGTCGTCGGGTTCCACCTCCAACGCCCTCGCTGCCCTCCACAAGGATGGCACAGAGGTACCGGATGATCGACATATTGGTAAGCGGGCGCGAGTGCTCTACAAGCTCTTCTACAAGGATAACATCGCCGCTGTGAAGGAGGAGAAGCCGGGGATGCGACGTACCCAGTACAACGATATACTGTGGGAGATGTGGTGTAAGAGCCCTTCGAACCCGTTTGTTCAGCGAAGTGAGAGACGGAATTGGGAGAGACTGCAGGCGGAGCGGGACTGGATGAATGGGGTAGGGGAGTCAGGGGAGGACGAAGAAGAGGAGGAGGAAGAGAAGGCCTAATAACGTATAGTATGGTTCTCTACTAGGGAACCTTTCCGGTCATTTTCTTTCTCTTTTCCTTTTTTTCTTTTTACCCTTTTGACCTCTTCTTCTTTAGTTCGTTTGTTCCTCTTTTGGTATTTTTGTTGTTTATTAAAATATATATATAATTTTTCTTTCTTTTATTTCCCAGTCTCCCACTTTCAATCATAGTATGGGTCATTCAACTCTTTATTTCGTTACGTGGGGTACACCCACACCCACACACTAACGTTAACCCATAGGGCGTATGTGCTTGGTTGAGTTCAATCTATTCAAATCTAGTTGCCACCTTATAGTGAGGGGGAAAATATTATTTGTTACATTTACTTTCAACAGCGTTTTATTAACAGCTCTCACTCTTTTTTTCTACTCATTTTTTTTCTTTATTTTAACCTATTTACAGAGAACAAAATAGATTAGCCTATAGAGAGATAGTTTAGAGCCGCCTATTATAAAAAAAAAAATAGAATGGATTTCAAGGATCCCTTTGCCGATGACTTGAGAAACTTTAACAGTAATAGTAGTGCCGTCCCAAGGGGTCGACCTGCCGCTTCAGGGGCTGGCACTCTGGGAGGAGAGGCCCCTTTGCGCAACCGTGGTGGTACCTCCATCTTTCACACTCCCACCGATACTCTCGGCTCCCTAGGACCCTCCACCACGCCCAGCCTCGGACGACCGGGGGTGGAGTCTCCTTTCATGGACTCTCTGGGCGCTCTGACTCGGTCCTCCACCCCCCAGCAAGGAGGACACGCTCCCATCGTTGGGCGACGGGGCGTCATCCCCCCCCCTGCCGCCCCTGCCAGCGGTGTCACCTGGCTGGACAGTGGGGCCCTTCCACTGCCAGTGTCTCTGGGGCCGTCCGCGCCGGCTGCCACTTCCCACGTCGCCGCTGCACAGAGGGCGACCAGCAGTGCCGATGACTTTTTGGATTTCTTAGAGAACCCCGACGCGAAGAGGACAGCGCCTCCCCGTGGCGGTGGTGGCGGTGGCGGTGGCGTCTCCCCGTCGGTTGCAGCGGCCCCACAGCCGGCGCCCGTCGACCCCGCCATCGCCATACGAGAGGCGGAGCGGCAGAAGGAGCTGGCCGAACGAAGGGAACTGCTCTCCACCCTAGCGGCTCTGGAGGCGGAGGAGGCCAAGGTGACCCAACGCATTGAAACAAAAGAGATCCAAGAGGAGGCAGAGCTGCTCAAATTAGAAACCACATTGATCGAGAAGCAGATGGAGCTGGAGGAGAAAACAAAGGAAAAGGAAAACAAGATCAAGGAAACGAAAGAGTACGCGGAACGTCGTATTCAAGACATGACCCTACGTCACGAAGAGGAGCGGGCGTCCTTGCGGGAGGAGATGAAAGGAACCGAAAAAGAAAAGTACCTGCGACAGCTAAAACAACTCCATACCAACTATGAAACCACCACCGAGTCTCTACGCACTCTTCGCCAGCAAAGAGCCTTACTCATCCAGGAGGATGCGTTTGGGGAACACGGTATACGACTGCAACTCTCTTCCGCAATCGAAGACTCTCTTCTCAACAGGAGGAATAAGACGGAAGAGGAGGAGGAGGAGAATAGCGAAGAGGGCACATCGCGGGGTGGTAGTAGTAACGCCTCCCCACAGGGTAGTGCCGGCGGTCACGACGAGAGCGACAGAGAGAGGCAACAGGAAGCCGACGATCCCTCTCACCCCGCCCCCCTAGAGCCCGAGGCAGAAGTGGAGCTGGCGATGGACGCCGCCCTCACCGTCATTCAGCGTTACGTCGACGACCGCCTCACCACCGCTCGGAATGGAGTCGTCGACTATGTCCATGCTTCCACCCTGGAGGCCGCCCATGAGGTGCAGCGGAACCGTGCGAGAGGGTGGACCGAGGATGCGATGCAACGGAAGGAGGAGCTAGGGGCTTACATCAGGGAAATGATGGACCGGTTCCTTTACTTTTACCGTGAACGAGGCGAGCTCAAGGGGAAGAACCTAACGATGGTGCGGGAGGGGATGTCGAATGCCGCGCAACAATTTCGCGAAGCTGCGAGGGACCGACTGGCACGACTGTTGGAGGATCTGCAGACCAAATTGAAAGTCTCGACAGACTCCTTTGACGCCAAAACGCGGGAGAATTTCGGCCTGCTGGAGCGGAGTGCGGCGGCTACACGGGAGGGCGACTACCACGTCGCCGAGGCTCAGATGACGGAGGCCAAACAGCGGTGCCTAGTCGAGTCTAATGTCCGGCGTCAACTGTACGAGTCGCAGCTTGACAGTCTGCGCCGTCAACTCGCAAAAATACGGCACCAAGGCGATTTACTATCCCAGGAGCAGACCAAGGAGCTCTTCCAGCGTTCGTTGGAGGCTGGCTCTGTGGTCGAAAGGGTGCGGGAAGGGGTATCCCTGTTAGCCGCCAGTGTGGAAGCGGACGCGGCGGCCGTTCTCAAGAGAGATACTTTTACGACTTCCGCTCCCGAGGCAGAGGCGGCTCGTCTGCGCCGGGAGGAGGTGGAACACACCCTCGCGGTCCTACTAGAGACCACCCAGCAGCAGTCTGGAAACATCTCTAGGGATCGTGCCACCTACCACAGACAACTCGAGGAGTTCCTACACACCCTAGAGGAGAGCTTGGTGGACGCGATAGGGGAGCGGTGCTTGATGCGGCAGGCGGAGGGAGCTCGGCTGGACCACATTCGTCTTACGTGGGAGAAGGAGCACCGTCATCACCTGATGACACCGCAGGAGTTTGAGGTCATGGTACCCAACTTGGAGCCAGGAGGAAAATCCGTGGTAGGGGTTTCCACCATCACTAGTCCTTTCGAGGCTACCCTCACCACTGTACTAGAGGCGGTGGCCGCCACGTTAAAGGAGAGAGATGCCGCGCACCGTAGACTGCGTCGTACCCGTCAAGGTCAACTGACCCTCTATGAAAAAGAAATCGAACGCCTTATCGCTCACTCTCGTTCGCTAGCAAAGGAGTGGCAGCGGTATGGCGAGCAGCTGGATGAGCTGGAGGAGGACCAGCGACGACTAATGAAAGCCACGCGGGAGAGTACAGGGGAGGAGGCGAAACTGTACGCGGCCAAGGAGAGCCTATCGGAGAGGACTAACGATTTGAACCTCCGCCGCCGCCACTTGGAGCGAGAAGTGCAGCAAAGTGCCTTGGAGAGCGAAAGGGTGAAGGCCGCTTATGCGGAGCAGCAGCGATTGCTGAGGGAAGCGACGGAGGAGAGGTTACACGAGGTCCACCGCCTGTACACCACCACCACGATTGACGCTCCCAGCCCGCCACACCCACGGACCGCTTCCCAGAAGCGAAAGCCGCACCGTTATACCTCTCGAGCCGCACCGCCTCATGGAGAGGAGTATCAATACACGCCGCCCCGTCCCTACCCCACCACCGACTCCTCTAGCAAGAGCGGCACCTCCACCTCCAAGTCCCCCCTCCAGCGAAAGAAAACCGCCATCGCCCAATCCCAAGCGCTCTTGCAACGACAGGATCGGGTCAATGTCTCTGACAACAGCCCCAACGAGAAGGACCCCGTCCCCTGTCAGCACCGTCATCGTGAGATTGCACGGTCGCTCACCGCTCCCCCGATGACCGAGGACAGTCCTTATGAACTGGAGGAGAGCGCTATTACCAACTGCTCCGATGACTATACCCCGCAGTCCCAGGAGACGAGCCCGCTTCCTTCGCGAGAGTACTCCCCCCATGAAAGGCACACGGCGGCGGCCTACGACCCCCCACGCAGAGGGGAGGAGGCGCCAGACGCAGGCACACCCAGCCCCTTCCGCACCTCTACCGCCTTTACCGACCTACTGAGTATCATGGAGACCACCACCTGTACCACTTCTTCCTAAGCGAAAGAAGGGAGGGCGGGGGCGGGGGTAATGAACCACCGTCATCGTAGACAAGTTGTCATCATCTACTTTTTATAGATTTTTATTCTACCTATCATTCATACATACCATCACAACGGCTTCGTTTCGTTTCACTTCTTTTCTTTCATTGTAAAGTAATTCTTTTTTTTTCTTCTTTTATTATTTTCAAAGTTTTAAAAACAACATAACAACTAATAAGCAGCAACCATGCGTCTCGCGACCAAACATACAAATTTTATTTTTGCAGTGTGCTTGAATTTTATTTTTTCTCTCTTTTTTTCCTATTCTGTTTAAAAATAAGATTAGAATACTTTGTTAGCGAACCCCTTTAACAATGGAGGCGATGAATGTGTCTCCGAGTCCGGCACCAGTGGTGAAGACGGTAAAGACCAAGGTGGAGTATGAAGAGATCGAACGTGCGGCACGGTGCAGTGCACTATGGGACTTTGACCGACAACGAAAGTACTGGTTACTGAAACGGGAAATAAAAGAAAAGGGGTTGGATGTGAGTGTGATTCCAGTGAACGAGGCACTCCAGGAAAAGTTGGTGCGACGGGGGACGACACGTCTGCTGAAGGAGTACGACAGTGCCAGCTGGAGTACCTTTTTCTACCAGACCGGGGTCTTTGGGCTGATGGGGGTGTCGTTAGTGGCTACGTGTGGCGCGCTTTACATGGGTCTCTACCGAAACCGAATGTTCCTGCCGGTGGTCCCAGTCGGCGCGGCGATGACGTGGCGCTTGTGGACGGTGCTGGAGGACACGTGGTCTTACCAACGCTACGTCGATAATGCGGCCAAGATTCGTAATGAACGGGTGGGTAATCCAATGAATACGGTGGTGAAGCGACGGGTAAAGACGGAGATTGAGGAGGTGGCCGACGATGGGTCGCATCACGGCACGGCGGTGAACTTTGAGTAAATTGAAACAGTCCCTCACACCTACACTTACACACACACTCACACACATTCACTCACACTCACACAAACACATTTACACATACTATAACAATTTTTTTTTTTGATTTCATTGACACAAGATAAAACTAAAAATAACCCCCCTTTTTTTTTTGCCTTCAACATAACATCTATATAGTGTCCTATTTTGTTTTGTTTTTGAGGTCCACCCTACAGTTCTATTTTTTTTTTTCTTCTTTCTCCCTCTCTTTTTCTTTTTTATCTTTTCAATAATAATAATATAGTGTTTTCAGTGCTTTCCTATGGGCGTTGATCTTACTGGAGTGTCCAAGCTAAAGCGTGTGGTCCGCCACCACACCTACAGCTCGAACCCGTACACCAAGCTTCTCATCAAGCTGTACAAGTTCCTCGCCAAGCGCACCAACGGCAAGTTCAACA